>CAJPEV010005948.1:0-12249 GCA_905338385.1 Darwinula stevensoni
ATGAGAACTTCTGCAGAAACCCGACATTGAAGGAGCGACCATGGTGTTTCGTCAAAAGCTCGGGAGAATGGGAGTTTTGCAACATCTCCCTCTGCCTCAACTACCCAAGTAAGGTCAATCCCGGTTAAGGTAATTTAAATATAGTTTTAATGAATGGTCACCACACATTTGAAATAAAGTGAAGTCTGATACAGGTGCACTGCCAGTCTTCAAAATTGTTTAAAGAGAGACGATAAAATTAATTTTAATTGCGCATGTACCTGACAAAATCTAACTACGAAGGAGCTTCGGGTGCACGGATGGATTTTTTCTTAAGGTATAGCATAATTTGACTGCGGCCGAAACCCGAGGCGCGAAAATGATATACGAGGTGTGGCTATTAAGTTCCCAGACTTTATTTTTTACAAAATATTTTAAAACTTACAAATCATCAAATTTAACGCCTTCAAAGTACCCCCTCCAGAACTTATGCACTTATCTCTACGATGTTGCAATTGCTGGAAACAGCGGTGGAAGTCTTCTTTCGGGGTGTCTTTCAGAGCCACCATCACATTTGTTTGAATGTCTTCCATGCCTTGAAATCGGTGACCTTTCAACAAATTTTTGCATTTGGGAAGCAGCCAAAAGTCACTGGGGGCTGAATCGGGCGAATACGGGGGTGATCCATTTCAGTGATCCGTTTGGCGGTCAAAAACTAAAAAAAAAAATAAAATCTAGTTTCAGTAACATGCTCAATAAGGTCTGATCAAATACCTCTGGGACTGTAGTCTCCATCTGCATCTAGACAACTTTCAAGAGTTTCTTCAGCCGCTGGAAACATCGCTGATGCTAATCCTTTGGAATTCTTCCTCTTTGGATTAAACTTCCACTAACTCGCATCTCTCATTAGCCGTAATGATGCTTTGCATGTCTTAAGTCATATGCCTTTCCGCACAGTCGTTAGATGAGGCAACTAAAAGCATCACTGGAAAGCAACTCCGGCGATTAGGGAGGCGGTTGAAACGCGGATGCGCGGTTGCCACTGCCACACTGCTGCAAAGCCACGATAGGTTAGGCTGTGTCCTGCTTTTGCCTCCAATTCTCCCAAGTTTCCTTTTTCTGCGACCACCATTGAGCAGACGATTGGGCGTATCAAGTAGTAAATCTGATACTCTGAACTTGAATAAAGTTCCTTTCTGCACCGTTGGATTGCGCAACTATGGGAATGAGAGTCGAGAAATTGTATCCCAGAACTTTTTCATCAAACTATGTAGACCAACTTCAAGGCAATGTGTTTGAGGAAGATATTATTTTAATGTCGGGTGACGTATGTCATGAGAAGCAATGGTTGACAATTTGGAAAATGCAAATTGGCATGGAACTTCAACAACCAAAGATATGCCTAGAAATAACCCTAAGGAAAGAGCTGTTTCGAGAGATATGCAATGAAGATAATGCTTTCTGTTGGGGGTAAAGGGGCGTGGGAATGGTAGAGAGATTCCTCCTTTCCTCCAAAGAGTTTATTATTAGACTTTCTCTTCATGTAATCCTTTTAAAATGTAACATAAAGAACCATTTCGCTCAAGCAAAATCCTCAAGGAATTGCCATCCTAATCCTTTATAAAGGGCCATCCAATATGTGAGATTATTTCTATAACCACCATTACTGGAACTTAATGTTTTTCAAAGTACTTCCCCAAACAATGTTATATTGGTTTCGTAACCAAATTTTATTAATGCCGTTTCAAGGGGTGTTACTTAAAATTATTTAATTTTTTATTTTGGCAGCTTTGAGTATTGTAAGCTAAATTGTGCTTTGTTATAGGATATTAAAAAATGGCTTTTTGTTACTGACCAATGCTTTTCATTATTTTGGATTAAGGAGAGCCATGATACTTCAAAACATTAGAAATTAAAATGCAGTGTTTCAACATCCACAAATAATAACGTCCTGATAGCACAGTTGACTTAAACAAATGAATTTCCCATTGCTAATGCATATTCATGCTCTTCCTTTCCTAGTTGGTTCAATAATTCCAAACAAATAATTTTTCATCTTCATATGTTGCAGACACGAAGGATTGCTATTCTGTGCCGCATTCAGAATGGGATAAGGAGTTGTCCTAACCCAAACTCACTAATGTATTTCTTCGCAATTGGGCTAGGAGCAAAATTTCTTTTTTGCTCGCCATCATATACGTGCTAAACCTTCAATCACCATGAGGGAGTGACGATTGAGTGCATTAGAAAAGCAGAATGATTGCATTTTTTCTCTGGCGATGAGGGCAACAGAACAATTTTTGGAATATCCAAGATTTTTAGAATATTTCCATATACTTCCATCGGTTTCAACTGCGAACATAAAACGTATAATTCAAATGTGAAGGCTTCAAAATTTTGGGTTAGGTTAGGTTGGGTTAAATTATTTTACTATTTTCATATAGGATTTCCAATAAAAGCCTTCCAAATTCTAACAGCTTAGAAAGAACAAAATTTTAGAAGTAATCGGTGAACTTTAGCTGGGATTTGAAAATCTAGCAAAACAGTTTGAAGGTATGATTCATGATGTAAAAGATGGTGATGCTAAGGTACGTTGAAATATTTTACGAAATACAATTGAAATGTATTTTAATTGTGATTTATTATTGCTAGTCTGCATTTCCTTTACCCTCAATACTGAACGTATGTGTTCTGATGAAAACCTCATGCAAAGGAACTTGATCGTGATCTACCCTACCTAACCTAACTTAACCTAATTTTTCCAAACCCTTCAGATTGGAGTAAAATTGGTAATTTAATACTCTTCAAAGAACACCCTATCAAATGGTGCATGATTCATTGAATTCGGTTTTTGGGCCAAGGACACATCATATTGGCCATCCTTTATAGTCTGATCCGGCACTCTCCTCTTCTCCTATGCATGAAGTCTTTCTGAAGTTTGGTCTAAATGTTTCTCTGCAGAAGCTTTTGTCTTGGGACTCAAATCAGTCGAGGATGGTTGACTCGAGAGCGGTCATTGAGTCCCAACGTTTCCCCTCGGTACTCTGCTTCAGTTATGGAAACAGGAAAAAGTCCGAAGGTGCTAGGTTTGAACTAGAAGTTGGATGAAATAGCAATTACCCGCGAAATTTACGCAGTGCAGCCATCGAAAGTGTCCTCCAGTGCGCAGAAACATTTTCATGGTGAAACGGGACAGGCTGATGCAACTTTCCCTGCGTCTTCTCCTGCAGAGCAGTACGAAGTTTCTGAAGAACCTGCTCATAGTAGACACCTGTGACCGCTTTACCTTTAAGGAGGATGTCCACCATGATCACCCCTTCCGCATCCCAGAAAACGGTCGCCATTAGCTTCGTAGCCGACTCCTCAAATTTGAATTGGAAGGGTCCAGTTGCGCCTGTTGGAGGCTACTGCCTTGACAATAACTTAGCCTTAGGATCATAGAGGTAGACTCAAGTTTCATCCCAGTTACAACTCAAGCTATCAAGCCATCAGTATCAGTGTCGAACTTGTTTAAAAACCTCATACTGCAATCTGAATTTGGATTGTTCTGAACTGGGCGCAATGCTTATGGTACCCAACGTACACAAAGCTCACTCAGTCCCAGCGTCTCTTTCAGTATGGAATGCACAGATTCAGCAGATATTCTTAGCGTCTCTCCTATCACCTCCACCTTGACTCGTCGGTTTTCTTCCACCATGGCTTAAACTGCTTTAATATTCTCATCAGTGACCGAGGAAGCTGTCTGACCACCGCGTAGGTAGTCTTCAATGCTCCCTCTCCCTTCCTTGGAGCAGCGGGTCCAGTCATAAATTATAAAACGCGATGAAGTCCTGTCACCATGAATGTTCGTCAGAGCCTCATGAATCTGTTCCTTTTCCTGCCTTATTTTTTAATAAACACTTATTTTCCCTCATTTCCCAATACTTTTCGCTTTGACAGAAACATCACATTAGCACAAAACTCGATTTATAGATTTTCCATGTCGACGCTAAGTTCTCTGGCTTCCAAACGGAAAATCTGAGGTCTGAACGTATCGTCAATCGATCATCACACTCAGGGAATTATGTTATCATTACATTGTTAAAAGGTTAAAGCATTTCCTCGTCGTGCCTACATAATTTCTTGATCATTCTTCCATCAAAAGTATAATAGACGATTGCATTCGTNGTTGCACACACATGAAATGAATGCATCTGCAGAGGAACATAATATACCTCTTTTTCAATGCTATTGAAGTTCTGAATTACCGCTGTATATAAAGTTTTAAGTCAATTTTGAACACTTTGTAGGACAGCTGCTTTGATCTCGTTGACTGAATTGCAGAACCATCATCTCTTATGAATGATGTTGCTCACTGAGCTGATGTTAATGTTCGATGTAGAGAAAAGTAACACTGCAATCTTCTCTGATCAATTCCCTACGATGACGAATCCAGTTTGCGTACTCTGCAAGTTTTTTTCCGGCCATGTCGTGGATCGTCGCCAACATAAGCTTTACCATTCCGAAACCACTCACTGCATTTATGGACCTACTCCCTCGCTAAGGACAGTAAGAACTATGCACAGTAATCAATACCATATTGACCATATTGACCATACGCCATCATATAGACGTTGTTGCACAATTGATTAATTTGCTCATCCGGCCTCCGAATTCCCTGTTCTGGAGTTCTAGACTCCCAATACCTGTATAGTGAAAGGCATCTGATGATTCAGTTTTTCATTTGTCTTGGCTGCAAGAGTAACCTTTTCATTTGAACCTTCTTCTTATATCCAATATACCTTAATTGAAGTACTGAAGTGTCTAATATCTCAGTAGACGTGAGCCAAATTTTTCCTCACCCAGGATGATTCGAATCTCAAGGAGCGATCAAACATATTGAGTCAAAGAAAATCTTCCTACGTTTCTCTCAACGTTGCATACGTTGCGTTCATCTCGCCGCCCCTTTCTCTGGGGCATATGCATCACTAAAGAATAATTTAAAATACCCCCCAACGGGACAAGAAAGACAATGGGTTTCTTGCTTTCATTCATAACTGTTTTGTTTCATATCAAGACAAGACGGAGTGCAAATGGACAAAGGAAGGAGAAGAATACGCAGGAACTCGCAACGTGACGTTGACCGGGAATCAATGCCTGTCGTGGAGCGCCTCCAATTTCTATAATGATTTATGGCCAAGATTCCCAGAGGACGTGAGGAAAACCCATCACAACTTCTGTCGCAATCCGACAGGTGATAGTGCGCCCTTATGCACAGTTGCTGGTGGAGAGTTGGAATTCTGCGATATCCCATTCTGCACTTTTCACTACCTCCACTGAACGATTATCTTCGGTGAAGTAGAGAGTGAAGAAATTGTGGTATTTTTGGCTCTGAACTGCATTCACATTTCCTCATTAGAATTAGGCATTCCTATATACGGCAAAACTACCACGACTAGCTAAGTCTGAACTGCTGGAAATTTGGGGGATTTTGGGGAGTGCTGGGATTTTTCTGCTCTTTGCTGCATTGTCATGTTCACTGAATCTTTGTTTTCCAAAGTTTTTGAATTTCTTGTGGGGTCTTCTTTCAAGTGCTTGTTTTGGTGTTACGACTCTATCTCCACACTAGTAATTGGGAATAAGTAACATTAAAAGCTGTATCCAAAGTTTTATCCTCATGGCTTCACATTTACTCGGGGGTTCGTTTTCACCAATACGTCATTTCATTCAAAAAGGGGCGTTAAAGTCTGTAAACATGAAGACTTGTCCGTGATAAGTAGCATTGTGGTGGAATCGTATTACACTACAGGCATGTTCATGGTGTGGTTCTTGCACTTGCGAAAGTTAATAAACTGATCTAGGAGAATATATCGCATTTTTCGTTATTTCATTACTTAAACAATAAATATGGGAGAAAAAATGGAATTCATGAGGAGGCATTTCTCCCTGGCTCGCTGGAGGAGAATTGCAAACAGTCCTCTAGAAAAGGTGCTCGAAGGAGCGCCACCACGTGTAGATTTTCCCCGATTCCTGAATGCCAAACAAGCTCGCTATGGCCGCGCTTTCGTAGCAATGTGATCAAAGGAGATTGCTAAAGCATTTAAAACATTCACTTTCGAAGTTCATCTTTAATGATACCGTCAAACCGTTTATGGATTTTGTGATTCTCGCCCCCTCAGCCTTCGCACCTAAAAAATAACGTTGCTTTAGAAAATGTGCATAGCGATAGAACACAATTTTCAGCTTGAGGATCACGAGTTAAAAATTCAATGGGTCGCTTAGCGCTCCTATATTGAAATTATTTTCTCCCATTGGTCACGAAACTTTCGGCGGTGCGGGACTCGATCCGTCCTTTTCGATCCCTTCTCTATCTGCAAAAGCAATTCTCGTAGTGATTCTTGCAACTCGTCAAGCTGGTTTACTCCCAATGGATACGGCAACTCGCGACGTTTGAGTTCTCAAAGGAAAATGCAACGATTCCCGCATCCCTACAGAGCGCAGATTTATAAAACGAAAGTCAATATGGGTACCAAAACACTTTCCTTCCCGGGGGTATTGCGAAATTATAGTGATGGGTACAGTAAACTTGGCTTTTCTGCGGTCGACCGTGATGTCGTTCGAGAGGAATCGCATTTCAGCTTCATGACTCTAGGCAATCATTAATTACGGGAAATGGGAAATCGCTGGAATTTCTCAGTTAGTCTCTGTCAAGGTATTTTTTGGGTGGTGTGGATCAGGTATCCCATTACATATCATGGGTCTCATCCGTTCAGAACTTCGGAGGAATGGAATCAATATGTGCTTCACCCCTCTGGAGATCCCGAGGTGGATTTAGAACCAGGTGGACGTCCCACCGACTGGAAATCAAACGTTGGATTTTCCATCGTTAGAATATCCAATTGGTTCCAAATCCATAAGGAGGGCGGGAAGAAAGGGAGGGGGGGATGTCTATTGACCTGTAGGCTTTATACATATGCCATTGCTCAAGTAACTCAGAAAAGCTTTCGAGGACGTTCAACATGTTTTCAAAGAGGTCCTTGGACGTCCAATATACAAGAATGAGCACCGTTTTAGGGTTCAGATATGGTGCCTTTTGATCACGAAACATGCTGCATTTGATGGACAGTCGAACGTTTAAGATGTTTTCCTGAAGGACATCAGTCGTATCTACCTGTCAATGTCTTGAAGCAAAGATTCGTGCAATGGAAGCTAATGACGCCAAAGTAGTCGCTATAGCGTGTCAATTCCTGATATATCTGAAATTATTCCCCTCATGCTTTCCACGAGGTAGCCGATCTCTCTCCACACAAGCCAAAGAGGATGATAATTGAATTCTTGACCAAATCGGTCTAAGAGGTCCAAGCAGTCTCCAGAGAACTCTGGTTCGAAAGATGAAGGGAGGAAGGTTTCATTTCCAAGGTGACTTCATAGGAAAGAGAAAGAAACGTAAAATATGGAAATGCTCATCAACATCTCTCTCATGAAAAGGAAATTCGGTGGAGGGGTTATCTGATTCCTGAATAACAATAATAATAAGATAACTGTAGATATGATGATGAATTCCAAAGTTTGATTAAATTGTCCCCGTTTTTCCACTAGAAAATCCCGGAGAATGGAAGATAGTACCTTCGACCAGGCTAATCGGCTACATTAAGTCTTTTACCTAGAGCCACTGGGGCAGGGCTCTACTTGGACTGAATTTTGTGTCTGACATTTTTAGAGATGAAAATACTGTATCCGAAATTTGAATTTTATATTCGATGAATCCTAAAATATAAACTTGTATTAAGACATTTCTTGAAAATATCAAATTCACGTCCTTAATGAATTGACGTAGTTCAAGGAAAGCGGAATTTGAAAATTTTTCTTTGCTTTTAATTTTAGTCATTTAAGCAGTCAATAGAACGTTCCCAAGGACGTTAATAGAACGCTGGCAATAACCTAAATATAATTTTCATTGAACACGTTCGATACGAGTGCTACCGAAGTACTAATAGTTGTCTCTGAAGATAATCTTTTTCAGCACTTTTTTTTTGCCAAAGGCGCATCGTTGATCCAACAAAGTAGAAAGCGATAGAGAGTTCCAACTTGTTGCTGGATAGCTGAGTAGAGAAAAAATCAAACTTTAGAAGTATGTCCCCTCAGAGCGGAGGATGTAATCACCTTTCAAGATAATGGAGCGGCGAAGGCGCGACCAGAGCGAGTTTGTTAGCCGATGTGCAAAGAAACTCGTACAGGTTTATAGACGATCGTGAGTGACTGGGACTATTTCTATCCATGTACCATAGATTACAAGAGGTTGAAACTTGCTAGAAAAATAACTATTAGACTGCGGACTCCAGAAAGTGCCAACTTACGAATTACATCCCCTGGGGGCACTTTTCGTGGGGACTGACTCTTTAAGCCTAGGTCTGCCGTAAGAATGAAGGCTCAGGCTCACGCCACCCTCTTATTTCCTTCCTTCAATGAAATGGGAACTCGAATAGCCGTTGCGTTGCTGACAGCAAAAAAAACTCCGACTTTGGAGATAGTTGTCTAATCCGCAATGTCTCAATATATGGAGCAAATCGCATGAAGATGTTACAATTTCGAATCACTTCACCCCTCAGCGTATTTCGCCTAACTTTCTACTCTGTACGTAACTCGGCTTTATGTATCTGTCTAGCGAACAACATCCATGCAGGTTTTTTTTTAAATTATCAACATAAAAATGTCAAGGCTGATGAGGGAAGTCCGAATATAATGAAATCCAGTCAGAAATCCAGTGTCAAGCTTGACAGTTGAATAATAATTACGTCGGCGGTCATAACGATGGAGTATCTACTCTTACAGCCTATTTACAGGCTAATAACCGCCACCCATTCTTTTCGTTTATGTCCTTCGATACTATATACCTTCAATGTTTAACATTTGGTTTATTCGATACATTGCCGGAAAAGCTCAAGACCCGAAAGGAAAATAATTTATTTTCCAGCACCAGTCCTACGTCATGTATACTGTACACTACTCCATCTGTTTCTTTACCATCATTCCATACTACTGCCCTCGAGTTAGACGAGCTATTTCCTGATTTATTTCTATATTAACGGTATACATTTCCCACAGAGGTATGGCCTCTCTAACCCTCATTTGAACGAAGACCGCAACTCAACTAAATGCCGAAAATATTGCATACCTCAAACACACTATCATTTTCCTTGCCTGTCTGTGCAAACTCTCGCAAAATTGGAGACCATTCATCTGCAGGTCAAAATTGAACAGAACTACCTTCATGAAATCCTATCATCCAAAATTCATACCAAAAGGTGGTTCTTTTCCTCGTTAGATTCCTTTGCCAGTTGAATGCAGAATAAAATCTGCATTCCAAAAGCATTTCGCTGCAGCGTTGCCAGGGTCTCGTCAAGTACCCGAGTTCCAGATCGATCATGAGGTCTAACTTGCTTTAGCCTTTCTGCTTTCCAAAGCTAATCCTCACCAAAGTGATCTTAAGGCCAATCGTTATCATAATCGATGCTGAGACTCTTTCCTTTACTCCCTTTCCATTTCCTCAGTAATTTCTGATACAATTCACTCTAAATCTCTCAATTTCTCTCGGCTCTAGATCCATTCTCTTTCTCACAGATGCATGAATTTAATTAGTGTGTTCCATGAATTCCTAAAAGTTACTCGCGAGTTATAAATATAAAGTCATGAAGGTACGTGAAGTATTCAACAAATGAAAACAAATGCAAAGACCGAGCTTTGGGGTTGAAAAAGTTGAGAGCGAACATGCAGCTGCTTCTTTTCTACAAGCAGTGATGGATATGGTGATCAAAATTGAGAGATTGGAAATTCAACTGGTCATTCACGCACGTGCCCTTCAAAACCGGGTGGATGTCCATTCCTCGGTTGGATTTTGAACCAGGTGGGCATTACTCCAATGGGTGGGCTCACGCAGAAAGTGATATCCATGCGGGTGGAATTCCAGGTCGGGTATGCCTTTTGTGACGGCCGGAGTGAGTTCCCATAATGAGTATGATCCTCTTGAGGAAACTTGTTTCCATTCTCATAGAATGTTCCCCATGATCTACCACGGAAAACTTGCGTGACTTGCTGGCAAATGATTTCCATGTTTTGCTGAAATATTACTAAACCTCCGTCCATCGTTAAGACAGCTTCTACTCCCTAGATTATTCCTCCCACAAACGCTATTAAATATGATTATTGGTGATATCATTACTATCCGACAAAGTGTCACGAAGATGGTAAGATCCCCATCGGAGCGGTTTATTTCTTACCTACCCTATCCGAAAAATGTACACGGAGATGAATGATTCACGATGCACCTACCAGACATTTCCAACATTGCTGGTATTTTTGGGGTTCACATATCGAAATGGATGCAAAGAAATCGTTCAGTGTAACGATCATACCTTCTTTATTCCCTTAGAGTAACCTTTCCTATCGTTCACCAGACGCTCGATAATATTGTACGTAGGGTACAGTTTTCCCCGGAATTCCAGTTATTTCATTTGCTTTCTCTGAGAAACGGTTTCTTAATCTATTGAGGAACCACACTTCTTTGAGCCCTTTTAAAAATAACTGTTCGAATCAATGCACTTCTCCCATCGGGAGGGCAAATATTGTAACCCCTTCTGTAGAAAATTCTGTCTTTCTAACGAAAGATAAAAATGTCTATGGACATTTAAAACGATGCAAGTTATCTCAAAATTTCAATTGACTGTTACCAGCCTGCCATCATATAGCCCTAACATAGCACACTCTGACGATAATCAGTTTGGCCAGTTGAATGGCCAACTTCGTAAAATACGCTACATCAATGGTGAAGACAATGTTTTGATACATTACCAAGAAACAGGCTTCTACAGAAGGGGTATTGTATTCGCTGCCCTCCAAATGGCAAAGGTGTATTGATTCCAACACTTATTTATTTTTCAGTGCTAACGGAGGCATGTTGTTACTGTGTATCGATTTTGGTAACGATGGAAACCACGGACACGCTTTTATTATTTTATTAGGAGTGTCCGAAATTTCGGAAAATTTCGGACACTCCTCATGACAGCGAAGTAAGGTTTTGTAGAAAAACTTGGCAATAAAGTGGAGAAGCCAGTCTATTTGCTCTTCGGGCAGACAAATTCCCTATTGTCACCGCGTGGGAGCTCCATTCCCAGGATAGTGATTCATTCAATAACTTATTTTGAAGTGACAAAAACGTCTTAAAAGTATGACCCCGTTGGAATGCATATCGAGAGAGAACAAACCTTTATTTTCATCGAAATAATAATTTAATTCCTTCTTGTCTCCCTAACTACAAACCTCTTCATAATCTACCCTGAGGGGTCATATTTGATAAGGAATACTTGTACTGTGCAATCGAACAGGTACTTGGCTCCAAATTTCAACTTCCTTTAGTTCTCTCCTTCATCGAATCAGAAAAGTTTCTGGAAAAAGCATCTCTTGCAAAAACTATGCACTCAAGTGTTTTACCTAAAAATTAACATTTTTACTGAAGTCAGTACACGGAGATCTACGTGCTAACAAAGTTTCTGCCTTATCCGTTTGCTTTATTTGCTGGGGCAAACATATCTTTAAAAAAACTGATACAGCCAAAAGCTGTGCCCTGGGGGTATGCACCACAAAATTTTCACCTTGCTATCTCTGGCCAATTCTGTAGGACTAAAAAAAATTATCTAAAAACGTCACCACCCCCCCCCCCCCAAAAGTAAGCCCCCAGGGCATGCATCTGAAACTTAACGTTTTTCCCAAACTTTGTGTCTCAGTAGGAACGTCCATGCCAAGTTTCAGCTTTCCATGTCTCTCCGTTTGACTGAAGCAATTATATATCATTGTAAGCATCTCCTCCAAATGAGTGCCTCCAGGGCATGCACCTCCAACGTCGGGTTTTTTTCTGAACCTAAAAGGTATCCTAAACGGTAAGCGTACCAAGTTTCAGATTTCTAACTTCTCTAAAGCATGGTTAGAATTCGAGTCAGTCAGTCACTCAGTCACGATCGTCTGTATTTATTAGATTTTTGTCTAATTACGCATACACTATATTGCCATGTCATTTCGCTCTGTGCAGATTACATCGTTACATTTCTTCCTGATTTGGAAGTGCAAGTAGGAAATAAACCTTAATGATTTGAGGTGAAAAGCATTTCGCAAAATATTCTCCCATTCTCAACCTCTCTCTTCTTTTTACCTCTCCCTTTGATTCATTGTAACGTTAAGCCTAGAACTAACTCACGAATTACATTCAAGTCAGGCCTTGGCTACGTCTCTTCACGCAAA
>CAJPEV010005950.1:1807-12248 GCA_905338385.1 Darwinula stevensoni
ATCGTCCTCAGAGTCAGTTCGGCGAAGCATGGTGCGTTTTCGTCGATGTTGGTTTCTCCGTTAGTGACATCAAGAATAGTCAGACCCTCCTCATAAGTTGACGCTGGCACCTCTGGTCCAGAAAGAAAGCCAGATCCACGGAAGCAGTTTGCTATGGTCTCTGCTTTAACAGTCGGTAACACAAAACAAAACACACGGCGAAGAGGAGGGAGAGAGAGGGCGGAAAAAAATACATCAGGGACCAACGGCTTAAATTCACCCTGACCTTGCCCCAATAAAGCGGATTTTCATCCCAAATATATTGTGAAATTTATATGCACTTGAATAGAAATGGTTCCGTTCCTGGCAAAATGTCCCGATAAACCGGCTGCCCCTATTAACCGATGACCAAATAAAGCGGAATCCAATGTAATCAAAGCCAAGTCAAGGCATTTTCCTCCACGCTAACCGTTTAAAGAATACTTGTTTTTATTATTGTGCTTCTTAGGAAACCTGTCTATAGGGCTACGCTTGCGGTTGCCGGAACATCCCTACAGTCCTAGATTCAAGCGACGTCCGAGTAAACAATTCACCTTGGGTTCACCTTAAGAGGTAAAATTCCCCAGGGCACGTTAAAAGTTCAAAAACATAAGCCTCCATACTAAAGAGAAAGCTAGGAATATAGAGAGGGGGATTAACCGATGTACGGTTCGAAATGAAGGGAGTATGAGAACAGTCCACTTTCATAGCATGCTCCTCATGAGAACCGAGCCGAAGACTGAAACAGAAGAGAAAAACATATTCTCAATCCATCTCCTTTCCCACTTCATGTCTCCGACTCTAATTGGTTTTCTTTTTCCCCTTTATTTCATATAGTCATTCCCAGCATTTCCAGAAATTGATCATAATAATAAATTAAAAGCCCATGCGGGTCACGCGGCCTCTTCTTTTCCCCGCCCGGTATGTATTTTACTCCTCTCAATCCAATGGGGCATTTCCCATCATTTTGCGCATGCATCGCGATGGTCGAAAAAACTATCGATTCTTCCAACCATCGATAGTGGTGTCGATGCATCAACTTATCGTGACAGTCCTACTTGATATCCATTTCCTAGTCGCAGCGTAGCATCATGCCGCATAAACGAGGGGAAAGTTGGAAGGGGGGAGGCTTCTGCCTGATAATGAAACTGTTATCAAACTAACCAGTATGCTGGTACCAGAAGAGGCTGCACGGCATAACATCATTAATAATTTTAATTTTTGTATCGTTCCGATTAGTGCTAGTTCGCATGAAGTGGACGCTAACCGCATAAAAAAAGCCTGTTTTATTATGGTGTTTCTTTCCACGGCAACCCCCCCCCCCCCTCCTCCGCTGGGGCCGGGGCGGGGGGGCGATCGCCCGCTTCGCCCGTCCCTAGAAACGGCCCTGGTTTCGTTGGATCAAAAAAGATGAGGGAAAATGCGCATCTTCAAAAAAAGGTGTCCTTAGGGATTTTACCTAAAAAATATAATTTTTTTTACTGAAATCAGTACTCTGGGAAATATATGCCCACCAAGTTTCAACCTTGTACGTTTACACTTTTCGCTGGTGCAAAAATATCACGAAAAGCAGACTCACCCAAAAGCTATGCCCTGAGGGCATGCACCAACAAACCTGAATTTTGCCTGAACGTCAGTTATACGTATGTCAAGTTTCATCTTTCTATTTCTGCCCAATTCGCTAGGACAAAAAATTATTCCATGAAAACATCTCCCCCCTAAATGTGTGCCCTAAAGACGTTTACCTACCAAGTCGGATTTTATCTGAAAATGGCCAGAAAGTAAAGAATTACAAATGAAAACATATGGACCTTATTGTTTCCATTTCTTCATTGTTAAATAATAGGGTTCCTTCAGAATTGCTGGAAGTTAAAAATATCTTAATTCGCTTTAAACTGCTTGTGTTCTTTCTAATTTTCCATTAAAATATTCAAAAACTGGACCTGAGAAGCCAAATAAATAAACTGCAAAGGGTTAAACCTCCTGCCTGATACAATATAATTATGGCACATCCAGTGGATCCATCCGTAGACGCAAATCTCAGACGTTAAACCAGACCATAACCGGCAAAAAGAAAACAATTCCATTTGTTCCAAGTCCGAAATTAATGAAAAAAATTATAATACTTCATTAGAGCAGTTGCACGTGCCTGTAAGGGTAATTTAGCGATTAGAAGTCAACATCTGGGATGCAGTCTGTAAGATAAATTTGGCACTGTAACGAAAAATGCATTAAGATAGTAGGGGAGGAAAAATCGACCTCCGGAATTCGAAATCTGAAAAGTAATTGTTGTAGGGGGTCCCCAGGGAAGTGGAAAGAGGGGTAGCACAGTCACCTCCGACCCATAGTATGGCCAAAAGTCACTGCCAAAGTTGCCGCTAGATGGCCATTTGATGAGTCGTATTCAAACGACTACAACTCGGAAACCGTTGGTCAGAGGAACCCGAAAATAACGTATTTGGAAAGATAAGACAATCTACTTTTAAATGAGGGGTTGAGATTCAAGCTGACTCAAAAGGTCAAAGGTCAAAGGGCCATATACTCTAACTGGGAATAGTCGAATTTTTTTTAGAACAGTATTTAGACCGCCATTCGGGCCACAGATCCATCACAGACAAAAGCATGCATGTGATTTTAGAGGACCTATCGGTCGATCTATACACGAAATCTCATGGGCCTTGTACAGAGCATTTTTGAGAAAAGTACCGAAATGTGCTCGAAATTGGGCTACTCCGCGTGGTTTTTTCTGCTTTTCTCGGCTTCAAGGCAAAAATCGGGAAAAGTTCTCTGAAAGATCGATAAGAAAGGGTCTCTAGATTGCAGGGACGCCAGAATCGTGTTTATACCTGTAAGGGTTCCTTCGGAAAGTTTATTCAAAGTTGTGTTTTTTTTTCTAAAGAAAAATCGCCCCCCACTGGTCCTTGACAATACCTTCACCAGAATGCGTCGCCAGACACATGTGAGTGAAAAATCACGCCAGATTTATTGATATATCGATAGATATGAATCTTCGGAAGGAGTCCATGCAAAAATCACCATGATGTCTACCCGGACTCCCGTGAAGTAAATTACGTTTCTGACAGGTATAAAAATCGCCTCCCCTCGTCTCTGCTAACAGAATGCGTTTGCCACAGAATGGGAGGCCCTGGCTGCTCAAAAGCAAAAATCACATAATCTTCTCTGATAGATCGATAGAAGACTCTCTGGATGGCAGTGAGACTTCGCTCGTCCCTTTGCGATGGGTGGTTCGCTCAGAAAGTTCATTCAAACCAAAATGATATTTCGCCCCCCATTTAACAAAGTTGTCGAAAAACGTCCGAAATCGCATTTCAGACATAACTCGTGAAATTTTCTCTGATAGATCTATAGATATGAGTGCCTGGAGTGCGTGGATGCATTCATCTTTGTGATCTAGGCACTGGTTTCTTAGGAAAATTCATTCAAGTCAAGCGTTTTCGGCAGGATACCCACCGCCCGCCTCCACCGGAGCTAGGTTTTAATCGGCGCGGCCGATCGGGTATCTCTAGGGCAAAATCACCGCATATTTTTTTATTCGTCGAGAGCAATGGATCTCTAGAGTGTATCTATGCTCGAAGCACCAACTTTTCTCTCCCCGCTCACTCGTGAAGCCTCTCGTTTCCGACTGTCCCCCACCCCTCTCCTCCCTCCTGTACGCTCGCGTATGAAAGCTTTCCTGATACGCCTTCAACATGGAAATCTTAAAATGTTCTCTGATGGATCGATAAAGGTGGTTCTCTGTTGTGCATATACATATTCACATCCGCGATATTTGCTTAGGTTCTCCCGGAAAGTTCATTCAAGCCGTGCGTCTTCGGTAGGATATCCGCCGTACGCCTCTACCTGACCGGGCTTTCATTGGCCCACCCGATCGGGTGTTTCTGTTGCAAAATCATTGAATATTTTTTTAGTATTTTCAAATTACGACGAATAATTTCGAATGTTCGTTGACAATGAGTCTGACAAATGTACCGGGTGCGACAGCCTACTTGGGACAAACTCATGAGCAAACTTTAAATTTCCCGAATTTTGTATTTGCTAAATTCTTGGCTTCAAGGCTTGTATTGATTAAAGTTATATCAAGTGCAGTTTATTTAACACTGTCAGCACGCAAATATTTTCCACACACACTGTGCAAAAGTAAAAAACTGTAGCTGTAGCTGCCTCATAGGAAGTGCGTTGGACTTCAGGCCCAAATCACAAGCCGTACGCCTCAAAGTGATGTCAGACACGTGAAATTCTTTGGCCAACTGCTTGCGACTCTTGCGCGGATTCTCAGCAACCGCTGCTGCCACTTTTGTCTTGAACTCTTCGGTTCGCTTCAGGTTGGGTGGCGCTCTTCCATTTCTCCGAGTCTCTTGATCGTCTCCGGCCTCCATGACGCGGTAAAGAGTGGAGCGAGACACATCGAATGCCTCAGCGACGTCCTTAGCTGGCATTCCATTGTCTACTGCTCGCTTAATGCGCCGCTTCACGTCCTCACTGAGATCTGGGGCAAGCATGTCAGAAAATCCGCAGGTGGTTTGCTAGGAATTGCCTTCTGCGCGCAGAGTGATATTTAGGAGCAAAATTGAACAGTTCGGTCCATCCGAAGCTATGGGTATTTAACCTTTAAATAGCAGGGTTATTTAGCGGAGCCCTAGGCCACTGTCTGTGACAATTTTCAAATAGTTATTGCCAGCCGAAAGCTCAAAATTTGCGGTAAAGAAAATGTCCCAAGTAGGCTGTCGCACCCGGTATTTATGCCCGCAACACCAAATTTTCTGTCTTTAGTCCCTTTGTATAGGTCTCATTAGAGGCTGACCTCTCCGTCCTCATTCCATGAAACAGTTTGAATTTTCTCCCTTTTTCATGAATTCGTTTTCAAATAGCGATGTAAAATTCTTGACTATGGATGTTCGGTTTGTCAGATGACTTTACAATATTTCCGTTTTCATTTCTCTTCTACGATGCATCCTAATTTTCCCGATGAATTCAGCCACGTTTTCCTTTCCATATCTCCATTCTCGCAAACTACCACAGGCGATACATCATGTCATCCTATATCATGAGGTGGAATCGTCTACGATTCACAGTAGACATCTGTCGCCTTTCTTGGCATTCGGATTGTCAAATTGTGAAATTCTTCCTTGTTTAGCTTTGTTTTCGAGCTGAGAACCGCGTAAGCGGACGACAGAACGCACACACATTTTTTTTTTATACATAACCTTCATTCCCCTTCCCTCAGTCTCTCGATACAGGATGTGCTTGGCACTCGCCTTCCCCCTCGTCCCCCCCCCCTCGTTCCCCTCTCCCCCCCGTGTTCCCCTCTCCCGTCTCGTCACGATCCAGTTTTATCTGGAACTGGAAAAGGGAGACCTTTTTTTTTTTTTACCTACTCCTTTCCTATGCTCTTCTAAATCCGTCCTTCTGTCGTGTATTGAAATCGTTCTCATTCCATACTCATGGCGTTTACGCTCGCCACCAATGGTTCTTTAACATGCATGAGAAATCGCGTCCGCCACTGATGGATCTTTCTATCAATATCATAATAGGCAATATTTGTCCTTCCGTCTTCAGGTGTCTCTATCCGGCAGTGGCCTAAACAGATAATTTTTCTGAACCCGTCTACATTGTGCCGATTCGAATCGTTGCTCACACTCGGCATCAAACTCTATTGCGGACTGAAATTTGCGGGACCGATCAGCAGGCAACGTAGGTATGAACAGCCAGCTGCCTGATAATACAATGGTTCACAACCTTTTCCCATATAGGTCCAAATTGTGATTTTGGCTGATGTTTGAGGGCCGCAGTGCCGTCATCACCAAACAGAATAGCCCGCACATAAATATACATTTTTAGAGACTGCAGGCATCAAAAGGGAAGGGGATGAAAATATTTCAGCGAGCAATGGTTTTTCATCTTTGCCAAGAGGTTTCTCAGGTGCGGAATTACTAACGTCAAGGTTGTATTTACCAACGTCTGACCGAAAAGTCCATTGCCAGAGGAGCTGCATAATCGCATGTGGGATCAATCATATCGAGTCGATCGGCAACATGATGTGGGATAATATGATATAACGCCTCCTGTAGATTTAGAGGTAATAAAGGTGGGGGATGAACATCGTAAGGGAAACGTTTCTCTTGAATTAACATTCCAAAAGAACCAGTGATCAGATCGTCAGCATAATAATTCCATATGATTCGACATCATTGCAATAATCGGGCCATACCATGGGAATGAAGACTGAAAATTTGATGTTACGGGCATAAATACATTTCTCAGACTCATTGTCGACGAACATTCGAAAATATTCCTCGTAATTTGAACATACAATAAAAACATTCAATGATTTTCCAACAAAGACACCCGATCGGGTGGGCCAATGAAAGCCCGGTCAGGTAGAGGCGTACGGCGGATATCCTACCGAAGACGCTCGGCTTCAATTAGCTTCCCGGGAGAACCTGAGCAAATATCGCGGATGTGAATATATCCATGCACTCCAGGAAACCACCTTTATCGTTCCATCAGAGAACATTTTAAGATTTCCAGGTTGAAGGCGTATCAGGAAAGCATTCATACGTGAGCGTACAGGAGGGAGGAGAGGGGTGGGGGGCAGTCGGAAACGAGAGGCATCACGAGTGAGCGGGGAGAGAAAAGTTGGTGTTTCAAGCTAGTCTTTTCGCAGAATTTTTCAACCTAATGCGATTCAACGTCTGAGCAGGATGCTGTCGGTATCGTCGATTTTGCTCTATTGCGAAAAATCCATCACTTGGTCGAGTGTTCGCGATAGCCGCACTCAAGAAATCAGTCCTATCGCAGCGTTTCCAATTTCTCGTTTCCACGATTCAACATCGGAGCAGGATGCTGTCGGTATAGTCGATTTCGCTCTGTTACCAGAAGTCCATCACTTGGTCGAGTGTTCGCGATGGCCGCCCATTCTCGAAATCAGTCGTATCGCAGCGTTTCCAATTTCTCTTTTCCACGATTCAACATCGGAGCAGGATGCTGTCGGTATCATTGATTTTGCTCTGTCAAGAAAAATCCATCACTTGGTCGAGTGTTCGCGATGTCCGCCCACTCTATATCGTCAATTTCGCTCTGTTACGAGAAATCCATCACTTGGTCGAGTGTTCGCGATGGCCGGCCATTCTCGAAATCAGTCGTATCGCAGCGTTTTCAATTTTTCTTATCCACGATTCAACATCTGAGCAGGATGCTGTCGGTATCGTCGATTTCGCTCTATTGCGAAAAATCCATCACTTGGTCGAGTGTTCGCGATAGCCG
Source organism: Darwinula stevensoni (assembly GCA_905338385.1). NCBI lineage: Eukaryota > Metazoa > Arthropoda > Ostracoda > Podocopida > Darwinulidae > Darwinula > Darwinula stevensoni. Next base: position 9,110 of record CAJPEV010005950.1, read on the forward strand.
CACTCTCAAGAAATCAGTCCTATCGCAGCGTTTCCATTTTTACACTACTACGATTCAACGTCTGACCAGGATGCTGTCGGTATCGTCGATTTCGCTCTGTAATGAAAAATCCATCACTTAGTCGAGTGTTCGCGGTTGCCGCACACTCTCGAAATCAGTCGTATCGCAGCGTTTCCTATTTTCTTATCCACGATTCAACATCGGAGCAGGATGCTGTCGGTATCGTTGATTTTCCTCTGTCAAGAAAAATCCACCACTTGGTCGAGTGTTCGCGATGGCCGCCCACTCTCGACATCAGTCGTATCGCTGCGTTTCCTATTTTTCTTTTCCACGATTCAACATCGGAGCAGGATGCTCTCGGTATCGTCGATTTCACTCTATTGCGAAAAATCCATCACTTGGTCGAGTGTTCGCGATAGCCGCACTCTCAAGAAATCAGTCCTATCGCAGCGTTTCCATTTTTACACTTCTACGATTCAAGGTCTGAGCAGGATGCTGTCGGTATCGTCGATTTCGCTCTGTTATGAAAAATCCATCACTTGGTCGAGTGTTCGCGATAGCCGCACTCTCAAGAAATCAGTCCTATCGCAGCGTTTCCATTTTTACACTACTACGATTCAACGTCTGAGCAGGATGCTGTCGGTATCGTCGATTTCGCTCTGTTATGAAAAATCCATCACTTGGTCGAGTGTTCGCGGTTGCCGCACACTCTCGAAATCAGTCGTATCGCAGCGTTTCCAATTTCTCGTTTCCACGATTCAACATTGGAGCAGGATGCTGTCGGTATCGTCGATTTCGCTCTGTTGCGAAAAATCCATCACTTGGTCGAGTGTTCGCGATAGCCGCACTCTCAAGAAATCAGTCCTATCGCAGCGTTTCCATTTTTACACTACCACGATTCAACATCTGAGCAGGATGCTGTCGGTATCGTCGATTTCGCTCTGTTGCGAAAAATCCATCACTTGGTCGAGTGTTCGCGATGGCCGCACACTCTCGAAATCAGTCGTATCGCAGCGTTTCCAATTTCTCGTTTCCACGATGCAACATTGGAGCAGGATGCAGTCGGTATCGTCGATTTCGCTGTTATGAAAAATCCATCACTTGGTGTCATGTTCGCGGTTGACGCACCCACTCGAAATCAGTCCTATCGCAGCGTTTCCAATTTCTCGTTTCCACGATTCAACATCGGAGCAGGATGCTGTCGGTATCGTCGATTTCGCTCTGTTGCGAAAAATCCATCACTTGGTCGATTGTTCGCGATAACCGCACACTCTCGAAATCAGTCGTATCGCAGCGTTTCCAATTTCTCGTTTCCACGATGCAACATTGGAGCAGGATGCAGTCGGTATCGTCGATTTCGCTGTTATGAAAAATCCATCACTTGGTGTCATGTTCGCGGTTGACGCACCCACTCGAAATCAGTCCTATCGCAGCGTTTCCAATTTCTCGTTTCCACGATTCAACATCGGAGCAGGATGCTGTCGGTATCGTCAATTTCGCTCTGTTACGAGAAATCCATCACTTGGTCGAGTGTTCGCGATGGCCGGCCATTCTCGAAATCACTCGTATCGCAGCGTTTCCAATTTTTCTTATCCACGATTCAACATCTGAGCAAGATGCTGTCGGTATCGTCGATTTCGCTCTGTCAAGAAAAATCCATCACTTGGTCGAGTGTTCGCGATAACCGCACTCTCAGAAATCAGTCCTATCGCAGCGTTTCCATTTTTACACTACTACGATTCAACGTCTGAGCAGGATGCTGTCGGTATCGTCGATTTCGCTCTGTTATGAAAAATCCATCACTTGGTCGAGTGTTCGCGGTTGCCGCACACTCTCGAAATCAGTCGTACCGCAGCGTTTCCAATTTCTCGTTTCCACGATTCAACATTGGAGCAGGATGCTGTCGGTATCGTCGATTTTGCTCTGTCAAGAAAAATCCATCACTTGGTCGAATGTTCGCGATAGCCGCCCACTCTCGAAATCAGTCCTATCGCAGCGTTTCCAATTTCAACCTACTGCGATTTAACATCGGAGCAGGATGCTGTCGGTATCGTCGATTTCGCTCTGTTGCGAAAAATCCATCACTTGGTCGAGTGTTCGCGATAACCGCACACTCTCGAAATCAGTCGTATCGCAGCGTTTCCAATTTCTCGTTTCCACGATGCAACATTGGAGCAGGATGCAGTCGGTATCGTCGATTTCGCTGTTATGAAAAATCCAGTTTCCACGATTCAACATTGGAGCAGGATGCTGTCGGTATCGTCGATTTCGCTCTATTATGAAAAATCCATCACTTGGTCGAGTGTTCGCGATGGCCGCCCACTCTCGAAATCAGTCGTATCGCAGCGTTTCCAATTTCTCGTTTCCACGATTCAACATTGGAGCAGGATGCTGTCGGTATCGTCGATTTCGCTCTGTTATGAAAAATCCATCACCCTCATGGAGTGTTCGCGATAGCCGCACTCTTACGAAATCAGTCGAATAGCAGCGTTTCCTATTTTTCTTTTCCACGATTCAACATTGGAGCAGGATGCTGTCGGTATCGTCGATTTCGCTCTGTTGCGAAAAATCCATCACTTGGTCGAGTGTTCGCGATGGCCGCACTCTCGAAATCAGTCGTATCGCAGCGTTTCCTATTTCAACCTACTGCGATTTAAGATCGGAGCAGGATGCTGTCGGTATCGTTGATTTTCCTCTGTCAAGAAAAATCCACCACTTGGTCGAGTGTTCGCGATGGCCGCGCACTCTCGACATCAGTCGTATCGCTGCGTTTCCAGTTTCAACCTACTGCGATTTAACATCGGAGCAGGATGCTGTCGGTATCGTCGATTTCGCTCTGTTGTGAAAAATCCATCACTTGCTCGAGTGTTCACGATAACCGCACACTCTCGAAATCAATCTTATCGCAGCGTTTCCAATTTCTCGTTTCCACGATTCAACATGGAGCAGGATGCTGTCGGTATCGTCGATTTTGCTCTGTTAAGAAAAATCCATCACTTGGTCGAGTGTTCGCGATGGCCGCCCACTCTCGAAATCAGTCCTATCGCAGCGTTTCCAATTTCAACCTACTGCGATTTAACATTGGAGCAGGATGCTGTCGGTATCGTCGATTTTGCTCTGTCAAGAAAAATCCATCACT
>CAJPEV010005951.1:0-12241 GCA_905338385.1 Darwinula stevensoni
TGCATGAAAAACTGACAAAAATCAGTTCCTCAAATAGAAAATGTAATTGGCTGAAATGAAGAAAATATTACGCGAGGAAAATCGTATTGTTATTCAAAACAAAAAGAAAAAATGCTTTCCTGAATAATATTGGTATAGCTGAATTCTTTGTTAATTTCAATCACAAATTTTACACCTTATGCGACCGTCTTCTCTTCTTCATTTCTGCATTACAATTCTGTTTTATCAGTGGTCAACAACTATTTCCGCCCAAACCAATCCCATCTTCAAAATTGCCTTTGGTTCATGCAGTAGCCAAAACCACCCACTACCTATTTTTGATGTGGTGGTAAAACACGAACCTGATTTGTTTGTGTTCTTAGGCGACAATATTTATGCCGATTCGTGGTCGATGTCCACCATCAAACGGAAGTATCAACAACTTGCAGATAAGCCCACTTTTCAAAACCTGAAAACCCATGTGCCATTAATTGCCACTTGGGACGATCATGATTTTGGGCAAAATGATGGAGGAAAACAATACCCATTTAAGAAGCAGACCAAGAAAATATTCCTTAATTTTTTCAATGAACCCGATAGCTCAGAACGTTGGAAACACGATGGAATTTACACCTCATACATGTACGAATTCAACGGCAAAAAACTACAAATCATTTTGCTCGATAACCGCACATTCCGCGACAATTTAAAGACATACAAAGGCGAAAAGAAAAACGATAAACGTTACACGTATAAATTGGATTACAGTCCGCATACCGATACCAATAAAACCATGTTAGGGAAAGTGCAGTGGGCATGGTTAGAACAAGAGTTAATGAAACCAGCTGATATTCGCTTGATTGGGACAGGTTCGCAATTTGGTATTGAATTCAACGGATACGAGGCTTGGGCTAACTTTCCGCACGAACAACAAAAGATGATTGATTTAATTAAGAGAACTCGAGCCAGTGGAGTATTGTTCCTTACAGGCGATGTACATTATGCTGAAATTTCAAGATTAATCTATCCCGACCTCTACCCTATTTATGATGTAACCGCCAGTGGACTTTCATCGAAATGGGATTTTGCTACACCGAATAAAAACAGAGTGGATGGGCCGGTAATGGAAAACCACTTCGGCATGATAAGCATCAATTGGGGTTTAGCTGTTCCGAGTATCAAAATGGAGATTTGGGATGATCAAAACAAAAAACGTATTGAACGAGAAATTAGTTTAGATGACATTCGTTTTCATTAACATTAAAACATAATATCCAATTTATATTAAGCTTTTCCAATGCGCTTCAAAGGTTTATTTCTATTATCTTTCTTTTTTTCAGCTAATGCAACTGCACAAGAATTTAGTCAAGTTGAATTTCAACAAAATCGCATCAACGCAAAGGAAAAATTTGGGTCACTTCAACTCAATGAAAAGATTTTACGTGGCACGGTAATACAACTTGGAGAAGCAGAAAGAGGAGGAATGCCTCAAGATATAAGCACTGAAAATTACACCGTTCAATTTAGTAGAAATGGGAATAAAGTTACTTGTCATGCGCTCTCCACTGACACTACTATTACTAAAACGATTGTTACGATTTCAGTCGATGAAAACGAAATCTTTTATGGTTGTGGAGAACAGTTTTCACATTTTGTATTGAATGGCAATCGCTTCCCAATTATAACAGAAGAACAGGGCATTGGTCGGGGCGACAAACCGCTAACAAAATTCACAAAATTATTTGGTGTTGCCGGATCAGACGTTAGTACCTACTACCCTGTTCCCTTTGCTGTTTGTAAACACTACTCCATTTTTTTGGATAGGTCATCTGCTTCTTTTCCGGCTGTATTTGATTTTAGTAAGAAAGGAAAAATCATCATTGAAGTTTATGAAAAAGGAGCATCCGTATGCATTCAAACAGGAGAGTCGATGCGGGCTTTAATTGAAGCACATCCGTATTACTCAAAGTCAGAGAACACTACACTGCCTAAATGGGCCTATGGAACAATTTTAGGATTACAAGGAGGTAAAAACAAAGTTGATTCCATTCTAGACAATTGTTTAAAGCTAGGGAATCCTGTAACTGCAGTTTGGATTCAAGATTGGTGTGGAAGAAGAAAAACGAGACTTGGCTCACAACTCAAATGGGAATGGAAGGCCGATACAACGCTTTATCCTGAAATAGAAAAATGGATTATTTCACTGAACAAAAAAGGTATAAAAGTATTGGGTTATGTTAATCCGTTCTTAAGCATTGGAACGCCAATGTATGAAGAAGCAAAAAGTAAAAACTTCTTAATAAAAGACAATAAAGGTAATGTTTATATAACTCCAACTGGCGGGTTTGATGCAGCATTAGTCAATGTTTTGGATGATAATGCTGCTAAATGGTTACAGCAGATTATTAGAACAAATATGATTGATATCGGATTGAATGGATGGATGGCCGACTTTGGTGAATGGTGTCCCTGGTTTGTTCAAGATTCCATCTACAATTCAATTGTTAATGACTCAAAAATTAGTTCAATTAAGTTTCCTGCCCGAAACAGCTACACGAACAAATGGGCATTATTAAATAATGATGTTATCGAATCGAGTGGTAGTAATGACTTACTCTTTTTTATGCGTTCCGGTAGCGCACTTAGTGCCAACTTAGCTCCACTGTTTTGGATGGGAGACCAATCCGTAAATTGGGAAAAAGAAGACGGATTGAAGAGTACGCTTACTGCATTAAATTCAGCCGCTATGAGCGGTATAGCCTATTTACATTCCGATATAGGCGGATACACCACGGTAGATAATGCTTTTGTAAAAGTTAAACGCGACAGAGATCTGTTTTTCCGATGGGCCGAGTTAAATGTGTTTCAACCATTCTACAGAACGCATGAAGGATTAAAACCAAATTCAAACCACCAATTCTATAGTGACGACAGTACAATGCGATTCTTCGCGAAAATGGGAAAACTTCATTTTGGGCTGAAAGATTACATGCTTCAGTACCAAGAACGTAACACTATTGCGCTCATTCATCCTTTGCTACTTAATTTTCCAGATGATACTACTTGCGCAACAATTACGAATCAATTTATGTGTGGCGATGAGTTAATGGTAGCGCCTATATCCGATAAAAACACATTCGAAAGAAACGTATACTTTCCACCCGGTAAATGGATGCATTTATTTACAAAGAAAATTTATGAAGGGAGAGCTACAATGCGTGTTGAAGCACCTTATGGAGTTATTCCGGTTTTTGTAAAAACGGATTCGAAATGGGTAGATTACTTCAAATGGCGAATAGAATAAATGGCTTTACTTAAATACTTCAGCGTACCATTTCATCTTCTGTATCATGGCACTTAAGCCGTTTGACCGTTGAGAAGATAACAAAGAGCGTAAACCAATTTTATCGATAAAGGTTAGATCGCTGGCTAAAATGCCAGAAGCAGGTTGATGATTCAAGGTCCGTACTAATAACGAAACCACCCCCTTTGTAATTGCTGTGTTTGAATCCGCAAAATAAGTCACATTCTCCCCTTCTTTTTGTGCGAACAACCATACTTTCGATTGACAACCTTTCACCAAAAAATCATCGCTTCTGTGCGACTCCGGGTAGGTTTCCATTTTATTCCCGAGATCGATAATGTAATCGTATTTGTCGTTCACATCATCAAACAACTCGAACTCCTCAACAATTTCAGTTTCTATTTCCTGTATGGTTTGCACGCTTCAACTACTTTTATACTTTGTAAATCACATCCAAATATTTCTTCAAAATATCGCTTACCATCCCTCTAAACGGTAAGCTGGCCGCCATTCCATACACCGGTGCTAATCCTTCTTTTTGTCCTGGATTTGCTTTCACGTATTCCACACTTTCTTTCAAATCACTCAAAAACTTATCAGCAACACCGGGTTGTGTGTGGCGAAGCGTAAGCGCAATATGCACACTGGAAGGCTTGTGTAAACCATTTAAACTCCAATGTTTCTTACCCATTTGGTCCAACACTTCATAAATATTCAACGTATCGCTAGCAAATGCGATAACCCAAAATGGATTGCCTAATACTTTCAATTCAGGAATTTCTTTAATACCGGCTTTAATTTTATCTGCGGTTTCAAAAATGGCTTTGGTTGCTTTCAAATATCCATCTTCACCAATACTCATTAACGATGCCCAACAAGCTGCACTCAATGCTCCCGGTCGGCTACCGGCCAATGTTGGCGAGAAATACAATCCACCCGGCCATTCGGTTGTTGTATAGAATTGATAGTGACGCAATTCAGGAGTTCTATATAACACAACCGATGTTCCTTTTGCAGCATATCCGTATTTATGGGTATCGACACTCATGGAGGTTACACCCGGCAAACGAAAATCAATTGTAGGAACTGGGTAGCCCAACTTTTCCGCAAACGGCACTACAAAGCCACCTAGGCAAGCATCGGTATGAAAACCTATACCATGTTTAAAGGCAATGGTAGAGAGCTCCAGAATGGGATCAATAATACCGTGAGGGAATGAAGGCGCTGAACCAACAATCACAATCGTGTTTTTGGTAATCGCTCGTTCTACATCAGCCGGATTCACAGTGAAATTTTCGTTCACAGGAATCTGCACCATTCTAATTTTAAAATACTGAGCTGCCTTTTCAAACGCAACGTGTGCAGTGGTAGGCATAATCATTTCTGGGGCTGTAATTCCTTTTTCTTCTAACGCACGATCGCGATACGATTTCATGGCTACCAAAATACTTTCTGTTCCTCCTGAAGTAATCGTTCCAACGATATCCGCTCCATCCGTTGTTTGTCCTTTACCATGCAAATGAGCCGTCATACTCACTATCTCTGCCTCAAATTTTGTAGCACTTGGAAACAAATCGGAATGCAAGGGATTGCTTTGTGAATGCAGTCCATAAATCTTATTCAAAAAATCTATATGCTCACTATCGCCATGATAGATACCTCCTGAAACATAGCCATTCTGCCAAGTTGGACTTTCTAGATCGTGCATCTTTTGCATATCGGCTAGAATCGTTTCCCGCGAAATACCTTTAGTTGGCATAGTAAAAATGCGTTCAAACTTATCGTGATAAGGTTTCAACGAATGTTCGAGTGATGTCATAATTTTTGCATTCTCGGATTCCAGCATTTTTTGCATAGCTGGAATTTTCTTCAAAGCGAGTTGTGCTGAAAAAGATGGGGCTTTATTTTATGCTCCTAATTTCAGCATTGGTGTAAACATCTTTTTTGAAATCAATAAAAAGTTGGCGGCTATTATGAATCACCAACCTCAGTATAATGTGGCTATGGAGGAAATTCACCACACCGAAAAGAAAGATGCGCCCAGTGGTACTGCCATCAAAACGGCAGAAGTAATTTTGGAAGAACTCACCTCAAAATCGAATTGGTTGTTGGCGGAAAACGGAAATCAATTAGCTGAATCGCTCATGATAAAAGCCCTTCGCGAACCTAATGTACCGGGAACTCATATTGTAAACTATTTTAGTGATGTAGACTCGATACAACTCATCCACGAAGCAAAATCCAGAAAAGGCTTTGCCGAAGGTGCCGTAATGGCTGCGCGTTGGCTAAGCGGCAAAAAAGGAGTATTTGAAATGAAGGATTTACTTCAATTCTAAATCCTTCTCCATTATACTTTGCTAAAAGAATCAAAAAACAAATTACAGCCCTTCATTTTCCCTTTCAAAATGCTAATATTAATCTCATAAAAGAAATAAAACCGAATGGACTTACAAACTAAGCTACTCCTTATCGTTGCCATCTATTACATCGGAATCAGAATAGGGACCCAAAAAATATTTACAAAACTAGGTATCCCCGCATGGAAAGCATGGGTTCCAGTGGTTTGCTCTTTTGAATGGTATAAACTTGTTGATAAGCCCAAATGGTGGACTATTTGGTTATTTGTACCGGGAGTGAATGTGTTCTATTGGGGCGGACAATTAACCCGTATGGCCGTGGCTCACGGAAGATTCTCATTTTTAGATTCAATGGGCGCAACACTTGGAGCTCCAATTTATTGGCCATGGTTAGCATATAATAAAGACATTCATTACATTTCCCCTGAAGGATTGAAACCCGGACAAAAACCTTACCCGAGAACTAAAACCAGAGAGTGGGCAGATGCTTTGATTTTTGCTGTTTTGGCTGCATTTTTTATCAGAACGTTCATTGCTGAACCGTATACAATTCCTACCCCCTCAATGGAGAAAACATTGTTGGTGGGCGACTTCCCATTTGTGAGTAAATTCCATTATGGTGCTCGAATTCCTATGACTCCTTTGGCTATCCCTTTTTTCCATCATACGATTCCCGGATTAAATATCCCTGCATATTTAGAATGGATTAAATTACCATATAATCGTTTACCGGGATTACAAAAAGTAACACGTAATGATATGGTTGTATTTAACTTTCCTGCCGGTGATACAGTTGCGTTGGAAAAACAAGATATGTCGTATTACGATTTAGTGCGCATTGCCGACTATCAAATGAAACAACAAGGCATCAATAACATGACGCCACAAGAAGCCATCAGAAGTCAGTATCACATTACTACTCGCCCCGTGGATAAGCAAGAGAATTACATCAAACGATGTGTGGCAGTTCCAAATGATAAGTTAGAAGTGAAGGATGGCGTGTTATATATCAACGATAAATTAGCCTATCAACCAGAGAACATTTATTTACCATATAATGTTGTTTTCAAGGATAATGTTCAGTTTTCAAACGATAATTTATCGGAGTATGAAATCGAAGATATTTCAAATCGATTTAATGCTATGCCGGCCAATCATCGCGTTTATTTGATGAAGAAAAACGGAGTTGATAAATTAAAATCGTTCCCTGCAATTAGTTCTGTTTCTCCTTTTTCATATAGCAAAGATCAAAACGATGAATTGATTGAATCCATATTCCCAAATAACTTCAAATACAATAAATGGAATGTAGATAATTTCGGTCCAATTGTAATTCCTGCAACGGGAACAAAACTTGTGCTAAACGACAGCACAATAAATCAATACAAACGTTTGATAGAGATTTACGAGGGGAATACATTGGAACAAAAAGATGGCAAATTCTTTATCAATGGAGTAGAAAGCAAAGAATATACCTGCAAAATGAACTACTACTGGATGATGGGAGATAACCGCCACAACTCTCAAGATTCAAGATATTGGGGATTTGTACCCGAAGATCACATCGTTGGGAAAGCCTGGTTTATTTGGATGAGTATTGATTACGGGGCCGATTTATTCCATAAAATGCGTTGGAATCGGTTGTTTACTAATATTCATGATAAGTGGGCAAAAGAAAATCCATAATAAAGAAAAAGGTCAAGCAAAATGCTTGACCTTTTTTAGCCGAATCTTTTCTTCCATTCCTCAATTTCTGTTATTATCCAATCGCCTTGTCGATTATCGTGAACATTGATTTGTAGGCAATCTTCAAAAATTGTAAGTTCAAATACACCACGTTCCCTTTTGCGTTTGAAATGAAAATGCGTATTCGTTGCTTTAGTTTTTAGCGAACCTTTCATCGATAAACACAACCCACGTTGTATCGCAAAATCTTCTACAATCTGCGCAGTATAACTTGTCTTCGGATATAGCTGTATCTCAAGCATAATTCACAAAGTACCTAATGCTCTTTTGTACATCGAAATCACATTCTGCAAGCCTAAATACAAACAATCGTTCACCAACGCATGCCCAATGGAGACTTCCATTAAATTGGGTAATTGTTCACGGAAATAACGAAGATTTTGCAGACTTAAATCATGCCCGGCATTTACCCCAAGTTTAAGTTCATCGCACCATTGGGCAGCTAATGTAAACGCTTTTACAGCTTCTCCCCTATCCACTGAATAATCGTGGGCATATGGACCCGTATAAAATTCAATACGATCGGTTTCCGTTTTCACCGCACCTTCTAACATTGCTCGAATGGGATCAATAAATAATGAAACACGAATGCCGTTTTTCTGCAATTCGCGAATCACATCGCGTAAAAAGGCTTCATGCTTTAGGGTATCCCAACCATGATCGGATGTAAGTTGGTCTGGTGCATCTGGTACCAAGGTGCATTGTGTAGGTTTCACATCCAACACCATACGTATAAAATCTTCGCTTGGATAGCCTTCTATATTAAATTCAGTAGTAACTACTTCTTTCAAAGCATACACATCTTCTCTTGTAATATGGCGTTCATCGGGCCGAGGATGCACCGTAATACCATCTGCACCAAAACGTTCACAATCTATTGCGAATTGCACAACATTCGGCACATTACCTCCTCTAGAATTCCTGAGCAAGGCTATTTTATTGACATTAACCGACAATTTTGTATTCATGTCCCGAAGATAATCGAATCTCAGTTATTGCACGATAGGAGTATCGAAAATATCGTTTACTGATTTTCTGATATTGGTAGAAATCGAATCTGTAGGTAAATCATTCGCATCATTTCCAAACGGATTTTCTATTTCTTCAGCAATTAATTCAATACTTGTGAGTACATAAAAAATAAAAGCAGTAACGGGTACACAAAAATAACTCATGGAAATGGCTAGTGTAAACGGCAAACTCATCACAAAAAAGAATATAATCTTTTTCAAAAACACACTATACGAAAATGGAATTGGAGTATTCTTAATTCGCTCACAAGCTCCGCAAACATCCGTAAATGAAGACAACTCTGTGTTTATATATAATAATTGGGTATCGCTCAACACTCCTTTATCTTTCAATTGCTGTACTTGAAAAAAAAGGCTTTGCGCAATTTGATTCGGCACATGAGACTTTGGGTTAATGTTCGTTTTATGAAACAACTCCGATGATTCAAAGTCTTCAACATGAAACTGTGTTCGCAAATGATTTTTAAGTGCAAAAGCGTAATTCGAAATCATTAGTTTAAAAAAGTCACGTTCCGTCTTTTTATCGGCAGGTAAAAGGGTATTTAATTTCATGGCCAAGTTGCGGCTATTGTTGACTAGCGCTCCCCACAATTTTCGTCCTTCCCACCATCTATCGTAAGCACTATTTGCACGAAACACTAACAAAGTAGAAATGGCAAAAGTAAGCATAGAATGAAGGATGGAGATATTTTTCAACTTACTGTCCTCGCCCATATGTAGATAAGATATTTCTAACCAATATATGACATATGAATACAAACTTATAGCCACAATAAGCGGAAACAATTCGCGAAAGGTATCGGCTTTATGAAATTTGAAAATGAAGGAAAACCATTCCTTTGGGTTGTAATTAATCATTGTAAATCATTTTTAAACAAAATAGGCTGTTTCTTTGATAGAAACAGCCTATTAAAATGAATAATTGAAAATTATTTAATCAATTCAATTTTGAATTTCTGGCGGCTATTTAATGTCTCAACAACACCATAATAGAATCCATTATTCAAGTTTGCTTTGAATGTAATCGCATTGTTGGTTACTAAACGCTTTTCTTCTGCCACTAAATTGCCTAACACATCATATAATTTCACAACAGCATCGTTAGCTTCAGTATTCAACAAAATAGTAAACTCGCCATTGTTTGGATTTGGATAAACAGCAACATGAACGTTATCATTTGCGTCATTGATTCCTGTAGTACGGATAATATCTGCAGCATATCGAACATTGATTGTATAGCCAAAATCGTAAGGAGCTCCGGTATCATATTGTGATACAAGACCAATTACATCGAAAGGACTAGTAGGCACCGCTGTTCCATAAGCAGTAGTGGTGGTATCAATACGAATGAAGTAGGTATTCGCACCTTTTGCAGCTTTTACTGTAAATCCTGATCCACTATTTGTCCAACCAGAAGTATAGGTTAATCCATTCACACGAACCAATTTACATTCATGATTCTCAGAAGGTTTTGTGGTTAACACAATTGGTGCTAACAAACCGTTCCCACTGCTGATTTTAATAACAGTATCTAATAAGAATTCGTTAAATCCAAAGTATTGAGAAACACGACCTTGAACTACAACAGAGTCTCCTTCTGTTGGAGTATAACCGTAAGTTTTAGAGGAAGAGAACGGATAGATACCTCCGGTGTGATCGTTAATATAAAATCCTAAACCAAATTTACGGAAGTTGTTACCATAAACTACTCCACTTGTTAAACATTTCACGTTGTTTGAATCTGCAACACCACTAACATCGTTAGTCGTAATTAGGCCAATTTTGTAAAAAGGTATTGATGGAGCTACAACCACAGAATCATTATCTAATACAGAAAGTACAACCGTATTATCTGTACCTAACAAAAGACCAGCACTTGGAGCACTTAATGTAAATGTAAAGGTTTCAGTTCCTTCTTTCAACAAATCGTCTGTAATAGTAACCGGAACCACTGCAGATACAGCGCCTGCTGCAAAGTTAACGGTTTGAGAAGCAAAGCTATTTACATCTGCTGCTGCACCACCATTGCCATAAGCTGTTATTGCAATTGTAGCAGACTTAGCAGCGCCTACCGGTTGATTTAAATATACATTCAAATTGTAAACACCAGCACTTTCTGTTGTAGTAAGTGAAGCTGTACTAAAGCCTGCAATCGTATCGGCAGGTGCAGCACATGAAGACATGGTATGGTTTTTCAAAAATGAAGAATCGTTGAATGCATAAGTTGTCCATTGGTTGATACCCACCGACCAATCTTTAGTTCCTTCTTGTACCGATGCATTTCGAACGAAAGTTTTGTTATAAGCAGAGTCAACTCCGTTTACCAAAATGTTAGTGCTAACACCAATTTTCCCAAAAATATCTAAGGTATCTGTTCCGTATACTAAAGCTACTGGATCGTTACCGTTAAATGCAATTACACCCGATACAGTATCAGAAAGCGCTTTGATAACAGCGGTTGCACTTGTATTAGACACAACATAAGTGCCTTTTGCAGGAATTGTTCCGCTCAAATTAAATGTTGATACAGAAGTTCCTCCATTTACAAAAAGCAATAATTTGTAACCGGAAAGGTTTTTCGGTCCAAATGTAGGGTTGTAAATTTCGATTGATTTGTTGTTTCCGTAGCTTTCAAAATACTCGGAAATGAACAACTTGGTACAAGGCTGCGCGAACGAGAAGCCAACCAAAGCCATCATTAAAAATAAAGAGGATAGTTTTTTCATGAACGTTTGTTTTTTTGATAAAAATTTGGAAAGCAAACACATTCACTTTCCAGTTTAATAAATACGCGGCAAAAGTAAGCTAAAAACACCAAACGATGTTAACCAAAAATAAAATGTTTGTAAATGAGAATTTTTAGTTGATAAATGGCACTTTTATGCTTGCCGTTCGTCCACCGTATTGAAGTGTTAAAATATAGATACCGGAAGGAAAAGTAGACATATCTATAGTAGATATAGTACGATCTGAACTTCCCGAATAAAGCACTTTCCCCGTAAAATCAGAAACGAATACCGTTGCATTTTCATCAGAAGGAGTAACCACTTCTAATGCATAAGGTGTAACCCATTTATAATCTAATGAAAGCTTATCTTGATCAAAAATGCCACTTATACAAGTTTTCCCAACAACAGTAGCAAAGTTAATACAATCAGCCCATTCCGGGTGATCAATAAACGGATTTCGGTTGAATTGCACAGAAGCTATATATTCTGCTTTTGTTCGCTCTGCTTTATCAGGTGGATCTTGCGTATTCCACTGTTTTAAAATCGACTCCAATTGCTGATCGGCATTGCCAAACAAATTATCTAACCCCCAATTGCCAGAATTTATGGTATTGTTATAACACAACATTTCATACATCATATTCCTAGCTACATCGCCTTTATAATCATCTTGAGGTTCAGCAACCGTTTTATTGTTAGCATCTTTCCCTAATTTAAACTTTAGATAAGTAAATGTAGGTGTAACTACTTTCCCATAAGCATAGTTACTCCTTTTTTCATTTGCTTTGTCAAAATTAGTAACCATCAAATTAAAATAATCTGCACGATCCGGATCTGCAGTTGTTCCACTAGTTGTTTTCATCCAACTCTGCGGCAAGCAATGTTCCTTACTATATTCACCCGGATTTCCACCAAAAGTAATGGCTCCGGTATAAACAGTGATCTCACTGCTATAAGCACAAAAAGAAGCTATTTGTCCTCCTACTGTATCGCGTTCCCAAATATTAGGCTGGATCAAGTATTTGTATGCAGCATAACTCACCGGAGTGTGGGTGTAAATCAAATTATGTAAATCAGTTACAAAAGTGGTACTTG
>CAJPEV010005952.1:0-12235 GCA_905338385.1 Darwinula stevensoni
AAAGGGACGGGGGATGGCAATAGGACAGCATCAACGCTTTTTTGGCACAAGGGTAATTTTACAAAAGCAATTGGAATTTTTGGACGCTGACGGGAGGACCTGTCCCACCCATGAGGAATGACCTTTACTTTCAGGATTTTTCCCTCTGCACTTCGAAACTCGCTAAGCCGATCTCTGTCGCGTCCTTACGTCTGTCAATTTGCACGTAATATTTTTGCATCCCAGGATTATCATCTTGAGAAACAATGACTTCTTCCACGGGAACGCGGTTTCCTTTGGTTCCGGCAAAATTTAGTTTTCCGCTTCTTCTCTTCCTCTCAGATGAACTGGTTCCTAGCAGCTTGTGAATAAATCTCTTAACAATATGCCTACGTTTATTTTATCCTTCCCCTTAAATTCATGGGAAATTCTGCCCAACCCAACCTTTCCCACAGAGCAGCATTTTCATTGGGAGACGGAAGAGCTATGGCCTGAGATTTGTGAGCTTCACGCTTACCAACTACTCTTCCGCTGAAATATTTTCGCGCAAAAATAAAATTCGAGTCACCTTCGCGTATTTGCTCCTGTGCTAAAACTGCTGGAGAAAGACGAACAAGGATTTTCGGACTTTTCAAGGATACGTGTCAG
Organism: Darwinula stevensoni; assembly: GCA_905338385.1. NCBI lineage: Eukaryota > Metazoa > Arthropoda > Ostracoda > Podocopida > Darwinulidae > Darwinula > Darwinula stevensoni. Next base: position 628 of record CAJPEV010005952.1, read on the forward strand.
TCGTTGCATAAAAATTAATTTACCATGTTATCATATCATATCTATGGCATTTTCCTAATTTCGGCTCTTCAGTTTGCTCCAGTCATGATGGCAGACGGGTTGAAACGGCAGAAAGGTTGAAACGCAACTCTTGATTTAAATTTAGCACAAGGGGTACAATAGCGAGTTGCTCGATGGTATATTTTGGAACTACACGATGGCACATTTTGTACTAAATAAAGGTTCTGACTCCCAAGTAAAGGGAAATAACTCAATGTTTCACTATCCTTTTCTGGCACCTTACGCCATGTAAGGACTTTGCTTGAATCGTCGTCGAATTCATAAAGAGAGGACGTCATGATTAATGGCTGGCAGAAAACAGAAAAAGTTGAGCTGAACGAAAATGACGCAACAGTCCTCCTTTCTGGGATTTTCCACTCAGGGGCCAGGATAAAGCCTTTCACTCTCTTATGGAATTTTTCCCGGTTCGGAATCAGCGGGAAGGACAGAAACAGACAAGCCCTTTTTCCGCCCACCGGAAGGAGCAAAATGAAGGCGAAGACTACGTGAAACGCAGCCTATAAAATCAGTCGCTTAACCCATACTCAGTGTCTTAGGTCTTTCAACCAGCCTTCTCTCAACAATGGACAGACTGACAAACATTCACGCCCTCACCCGTCAACTCCAAAAACATCGTAAGTCGCCCAGTTCATATTCCTATAGATAATTAGACCCTGTTCTCCTTCTTTTCATACGTCAACAAGGTACTCCCATCCAAATACTGCATTGGTCTACCTATTGGTCTATATCATTGTTGAATTTTAAATGGCGACATGACTCCGCTTTAAATCTAATGTGAACCCCAGTCAACTTTTAACTCATCCCCGATGTACATGCTCTTAATATTTCAACAGTAAATTGAAATGAATCATAAGTCGAAATAATGCATTTCTCTTCCCTTTAACCTTTCTTAACGATGCAGCAAACATCGTCATAACGAAGGAACCTAGATTTGCTGCTTTTTTGGCATGTTATGCATGCCTAAAAATGGACGTTGGACGAGCCACTGCAATCACAGGACTCCTTCGTCGCCGGGAGAGGCACGAGGCATCCCAAGATTTCACAGCTGGCTCGGCGAGAGTCCTATTTGCAAGTCAGATGGCTCCAGCTCTTCACTTTTTCCAATTGAAAATAAATAGAAATGTTGGGCAGGGGCGGGAAACTAACGAAATTTGCACCAACCTATGGCGATTTTATTTTAAAATCCTTCCATTTATTTTGCAGCGCTCTCGGCGGGTGATTCAGTGGTTTTTCTCTGCCCTCTGACGGAGGAGTACGCCAAGAGCATAGGAGAATCTTTCAACGGGTCAATGAAATTGTGGAGATTTTCATTTTATTGAATTAAATACATATTGTTTCAATGTATGCATTGTTTATCTTTTCATCTGGAAAGTGCCAGATCATTGGAAAAGCATGGTTGCCAAAATAGTCTACTCTGCTCTCATATATACAATGACCATCGCAAAATCCATTATTTGTGACGATTCCTACGCGCTAAGTACGATTCCACTCCACGGAATTGAATGACACTCACTGAAAAATTTGTAAATTATGACTAGATGCAGCTGACGTTCGGAGGCTAAGCAAGAGGATTGCACCCTTTACAACTTCACAAGTTCGTGAATTGGGGATACAGGAACATGTTATTCTGGAAGGAAAGTGTAGGAGTCAACATTCTAGTTGGGGGATGATGGTTTTGCGGCTGTTACTGTTTTTTTTTATTTCTTGCTGAGTCAAAAGTCTCCTAAATCTCATTTGTAGGATCAAGGGATGAGAATTTTTGCAGATTCTGTCAATGGGCCGATGCGGAGTTAATTTGGGCCTTGTTTTGACAGGAATATATTCTCGGGAAATTCATGTGAAAAAAATACGCGCTTCTACTCGGGCTGTGCCCTCTTTTCACGTTAGGCATTTCGGCTCGCGCCAGCCAAGGTCTGGGAAATTCCTGAGCCAGGTCTTATTCTGTTCCATTATCCTCATGTAAGTTTTGAATTTTTAGACATACCAATTATTCTCGAATGTTTGCTTGGTATGACGCTTCAAATGCGCTCCTCCTGCATTAGTTCGTTGCAGGATGAGGATGTTTTCTTGGTACCATGATTTTTCAATTTCAATGACCGAACTGGCGTTCACTAGTGGCATAAGCCCGATCTTTTCCGATTCCATCAGCCCCACCCTTCACCGGTTTGATTTATGTTCTTCCTCCTCTGGTCGAGTCCGATTCCGGCCCACAAAATAATTTTAGTAACTTTTTCCCGCCGAGTCGAAGAATTGAAGCAGGTTATCACTGATTCAATTTAATGTCTCCTAGGGCGCACCCATGTGCAATGAAGGAAGTGGATTTTGAGTATTTTAATTCTCTTCACCTACGAGGTCGAGAGGAGGAGAAACAAGTACAGGCCAGAGTCCGGATCTGACTTGCGAGACTTCTCCACTGAGTCGACTCGCGGGCCTTGTGGCCCGCCTAGACGACTTCTCTTCATCCCGTGGAGGTAAAGCGGAGAAAGGAAATGAATTATTCCATGTGGATGGGTCCGGGCTGGCCGCTTATGGACAAACCCATAGCTCGATGGGGCCCCTATTCCGTCGTCCAACCAATCGAACCGCGTACAGCGTTATAGCGATTCTGGCTGGACCCTTGTGGCCATCGGTGGGAAAAAGGTCATGTATGAAGCCTTCTAGCCCTGATCCATTCCCGCAAGCGGACGCTTTTTCGTAAAGATTCTTGTTCTCTTATGAAAGGATTACTAAGTACGGCAGAAATAAAAAGTCTTAAATGAGAAGGAATGGCGTTGGGATCTCTTACAAGAACTTAACAGAGAGAAGAGACTCATTCAATTCTCGCTTTCCTTCTGTCTCCTTCCCGTTGCCATCGCAAATGTTGATGCGAGCCTGTTACTGTCTGGGATGACCGCGCTTCCTTCTCTTTTGAGAAGACGGCTCTCATATTGGTTGGAGGGCAGGATAGGGGCCCCACCGTGCTGGGGGTTTTTACGTATACGTCACGTTTATCATATACGCTTATGATATTTTTTTATTGATAAAGAAAATGTGAAAACCTAATACAGGTTGGTTTTAGCCAAAACCCAGCTTCCTATTCCCTCGTTCTTCCTCCACACTTAGCGCATGTATCTAATTGTTCATGCAATTCTCAAGCCTCAGCCAATCCGCATTAACAATAGAAATATATAAGACTCTTGGTGTCCAATAAGTTCATCCTTCATACCTTTCTTTATTGACAGGAACTGCGTACGGATATTAAATCATCTGGAGGAATGCTTAACAAATGCTATAATTATTATTGGGAAACATGCCTGTTAAGAAAAATTTGCCGAGGTTACGCTTGGCAGTTGATGGATCATATCTGCATCTGCAGCGTCGTTTGATTCCGTGGAGGAATAATTGTACGTTGAAGCGTACAGGAAGCCATCGTTTCAACAACCATCATTTACGTGTCGCATCGAAATTGTATAGATAGCAAAGTAGACCATTCAGGCATCCATTATCGTGCAACGATCTGGAGCTTTCTGGTGATTCTCAAGTGAAACGAAATACAAAGCATACATTGAAACTATATATTTTTTCAATAAAATGGAAATCTCCAAATTTTGATTGGACCATTGAACAGGTCTCGGATGCTCCTTGCATATTCTTCTGTCGGAGGGCACAATAAAACTGCAGCCGCCCCGAGAGGCCTGCCAAATAAATACATGGATTTTTAAATTAACCATTGCAGGTGGGTGGAATTTTCGTTAGTTACCAGCCTCGGTCCATCATGGCTATAACTTTTCAATTGGAAAAGTGAGGACGGAGGAAGTCTTACGTAGAAAGTCTGGTGCCACTTGCGTTGCAAATAGGACTCTCGCCGAATCCGTCGTAAAATCTTGTTTTGATGGAGGCGTTTTACGGAATGTTACGGATTTACAAGCTCAAAATCTTAATGTGACCATTCAACAGGTTTCGGATGCTCCATGCGTACTCTTCTGTTGGAGGGTACACGGAAACTACAGTACCGCCAGAAAGTTTGAGGCAGGTTGCAAAAATGATCCTTTTCAAGAAGACTTTAAAAATTCGACGCTCTTTTTTCAAACAGAATGTAAATGATTTATTGTAGCTTTTATTTCCCGAAACTTTTCTTTGTTATTATTCAATTTACTTTCAAATTATTCACGATTTCACGCAGGGACACGTTTCGCGTTCTATTTCTAGCTTCACTTTGAAGTGAAGTAACGTTAAAAGTTTTTTTTTTTATCTGGAACAGTTATACTGCCAATGATCTCGCGAAGTGCATTCGGAGACAGATTCAAATTTCACATTTTTTTTAAGTCTCGAAAATGGGTAAAATATTAAATTAACTGTTACAGAAAGAGAAAGAATCTTTATTCAGAGGGAGGATACTCCCAAAGTTCAGATTGCAGCAAATATGAACGTTTCTCGTTGCTGCATACAAAGAACTTTGAGGCGCTTCGAGAGATTTTCTACTCATGAGACCCAAAAACGAACAGGCAGATCGAAAAAAAAGAACAAAACGGCAAGATATTGAAATTAGGAACATTTATTTATTAGGTAGAAGACTGACGGCTGGTAAAATCACGTCATTATACAATCAATTCAATGGTGTTACTTCAACGGTGAAAAACCGTTTAAAGGAGTTCGAACTACGTGGGCATGTGGCTGCATAAAAACCACTGCTGCGTCCAGTTAGTAAGAAGAAAAGATTGGATTGAGCTCTCCAGCATAAGGATTTCACAGTCATGATGTGGAAACGAGTGATCTGGACTGATGAGTCCGAATTCGAAATCGTTTTTCTGCAAACGTCGAGATTTTGTGCACAGATGGTGAAAGATTTGCAGAACAGTGCTTGGTGTCCACCGTCAAGCATGGAGTTGGTTCAGTAATCGTGTGGGGTTGCCTTGGTGGTGATCAAGTAGGAAGTCTTAATCGTATCGAGGGAATCATGACCAAAGAAGCGTTCAGGGACTTTTGAAACGGCAATTATTTGCCTCTGGCACGAAGCTGTTCGAAGACCAATACGTGACCTTGCATGACAACGATCCCAAACACAGTAGCAAGATCTATAGGAGCTGTTTGGACGAGTTGAAGCGCCGGAAAATGATAAAAATAATGCACTGGCTACCAAAATCGTCCGATCTGAATCCAATTGAATTGTTGTGGGATGAACTGATCGCAGAGAGCGAAAAAGACAAACACCATCCACCGAAAATTTCTGGGACATTCTGCAACTATGCTGGAACGGCCTTCCATCTGCTACACTAGAAAAATTGATCACAAGAATGCCCAGAATCTGTGGTGCCGTTATAAAAATTGTAGTGGTTATTTCAATTTAAGTAAAATTTGAATTGAAAATGAAAAATATTTGCTTTTTTTGCACAAATATGTATGTTCATAACGTAAACTAAGTAAAATTATATTTTCAGAAAAAAAAACGCTAGATATTTTTCATATTTCTTATGATTTGCGAAATTTTCCCACCTGCCTCAAACTTTCTGGCGGTACTGTATATCCACCCCGAGAAACCTGCATAATAAACACAAGGATCTTAAAATAAAATTGCTACAGATGTCGAAACAGCATTTCAATTGAGGAGAAAAGGGGAACCAGTGGTGGTGATGAAGTAGGTTCCTTTTCCTAGAAAGGATCTGTAATTCACCTAATTCAGGCATTACTTGTGGCAAATGACAAGAATTCTGTGCTTCTTGCAATGACTGAAAAGCCAAGATATTTGAGAACCTGTTGTTTTACTTCCAGATTCAAAGCATCCTGACCAGTGTTAAGAAGTTCCAAGACTGGAAGGAGGTTTGTGAAATTCTCATGGAGAAACTGTTTCCTCCTTGCCAAAACTTCATTCATGGGACACAAGGAAAGATCTGGTGGTTCAATTCTTTCTATTCAAGAAATTACTTTTTTTTTAGCATATCTCCGTAGCCCTATAATTTTAAAAAAGATCAAAAGATTAATGACATTTTGGACGCAGAAAACAGCGACTTTCGTCTCTGTCCAAAGCTCACATCCGATCATATCTCGGTGCAATCAACGGATAGACAGAAGGTCCTACTTGCAGTACACCTTAAATCAAGCCACACAGCGAAAGCTTTAAGGTTTCTTTCACGAGATGAGGAATCTGCGACTACAGATCTACAAAGAATAATTTGCCACATAGGTGAGAATTCTTTCATTTTGGCATACATAAATGATGCAATTACAAAGACACAGTAGTCAAAAGGATGATGGACCACAGAAGAAAGTGACTTAGCTTTCTTTCTCTGTTTAGGCATACACAAGCTCAATTGAAATCTCTCATGAGCGCTAGCGGATGTCAGACCTTATCAGTAACTTGAATCAACCATTAAATACGAAGTTCTCGATATGATTTCTAGGGTCGAGGAGTCAGGTGGAAATGAAGCTCGACCTAAGCCCTGAGTATTACCACATCATCTACAGTATGAATGCACAGACACGTGAAACAATGTTAGACTCCTCATCACAGAGGTATGCTAATTTCCGAAAGGGTCGCCCGCTAACGTCCTGTGCGGCTAACAGCCTGGAGGACCTTCTCGTCTCCATTGTAAATATTGATAGATATTATTTGACGCAGTTGCTGCATCAACGGGCAAGCGTAACCTCGACAAATTTTTCAAAACCAGCATGCTCTCTAGTAATGATGGTAGCATTTGTTAAACATTCCTCATACTTCTTAAAATATGCCTAATACATTAATATCGGATGATCTTATATACGTATGTAGTTAAAGTCGATAAAGAAAGGCATGTGGGATGATCTTCTTGGGCATCAAGAGTTTTATATATTTCTATTGTTAATGAGGGTTGGCTGAGCCTTGACAGCGCAGGCATCAAATTGCTCATGCAGTTAAGTGTGGAGGAAGAATGAAGGAATCGGGAGCTGGGTTTCAACCAGAACCGACCTGTATTAGACAGGTTTTCCCATCTTTATTAAGGAGCACCCATCACGTTCACTATTCTAATGCAAGGAAGCAAAATGCATATTCATGAATTAAATCTTGCGCTTGCAGCATTGTTCAGTTTGAAACGAATCTAAGGTTAAATGTAGCAATTACGTTAAATGCAATCTCATTCCTAACCAGTTACCAACGCAACGAAATTTCAGTCGCAAACCTACATCGCCAGAAGGCGCGTCATGCATCAGTTAAAAATATGCACTTACCAACTTAACCCGATATTGCTGATTTAGCTGGAAAGGAAACGAATAATACAAAATGAATGAAAAAGTCCAGCCTTAAGTGGTATATGAACTCACAAAGCCAGAGCCAATGAATGAAAGGCTTATCCAGAAAAACATATACCTGAGAAAGAGACTCAATGCTTTCTTGCTGCAATAGCTGGGGAATTAGGGTTCGGCGAGGCTACCAACTCCCCAACCGCATGTCCATTACAAGATAATGAATCATAACATCTCATCGTATGGATATGAAAAAAGGAGCTTTGCAGCTCAATCTTAAGAAAAAACCACCACTTCAGTCTCTGCATGGAGAACACCTACATATAAAAAGCAGTATGTCTTTTAGGGCGCTAACTTGGCAGGTGCCTTGACGAAAGGGAGGGCCATGATTTCTTCACGGGAAACACAAGCAAAGAGTCTTCCTTTACTGATGCTAACTGTGCCTTCTCCTTAAATCGGGATGTCATTAACGCAACAGTACCCTAAGAGTGCTATACTAATTGTCTTAATTGATTAAACAAATGTCTTACCATCCTTTTAGCTAAAACAAGCCGAATGAAACATATTCCTTCTCTTTTGCAACCGGTTTCTCCCTTATAGGTAGCAAAGGAAACGGGTGGTAGTTAGGTCATCACTATGAAAATTATTGTACTTTATCTAACTGCACATACAGGACACAACATATTGTCACGGTAAGAGAACATAAAATATGCGACCCCGCGTGAGATGATTGACCCCTGACCTTCAGTTACAGTCCCCGCCACTAGTGAGCCCCGGTGTTAGTTACATATTTTAATCCACTGCATACTCTATATGCGCTGGTCCTGATGTACTAGCTATTCAGAGTATTTTTAGAGCTATATGCTAAGAAGTAAGGGAGTACTTCCAACCCAACACGCGGAGGAGTCACCAGCAAGAACGAACGGCCGCATCACGGCCGTTCGCAAGCCGGTCCCAGGAAGGACTCCCGGGAGAGCGAGTCGGAAAAGAGAACCCTCAGAGATCCTTCAGCTAGAGTCCACCCCCAGGCTCTAGCTTGCTTAGCCGCGCTTTTTTTCGGCCTAGGCTCACTCCCTACCCCAGCTGCCGGGGCCCATTGTTCCGGCAGCCTTCAAATCGTCTTTATTAAGGCGTCATCCTTCACCTCATTTATATATTCAACAATCATCATCATATTGAAAGTCTCGGTCTGTTTTTATCGACCAAGCTTTCCACGATTTCCCTATTCATTATCATCTCTCCTTCTTTCGCATCACTTTCTCCTCACTTCATCTTTAAGTTCCCACACCTTTTCCTCAAGCTCTCTCTTCTTAGGCATTAGCTATGCCTGCGAAGAGGAGACACAAGCGTATCGCGACCACAGGCCGGCTTTTACAACCGACCAATCACAATCGACTCGGGGCTACGTCACTCTACCATCATGGCGTCTGCCATTCCCTTCACTGCAGGGTTCAGTTCCCATACTGGTCCAAGCCTTTTCTGATCCTCTTCGTGGAGCGTCAGTTATGTAAGAAGTTCACAGCAAACTGCATTCTTAGGAGACACGTGAAGACAGTCCACCCTGAAACTAATCCCCCTGCCCCCCTCCGGACCAGTCGGAAATCCGCGGGAGTTGAGAATGTCCAATATAAGTTCTTTTATGAGGCCTTACGCAAGGACTCTGCAGAGGTATGAAAGAGATTTGCACAGCGTCGCTTTTTAACAAGAACATATGAGCGAAGCAAAAATGGCTTGTCCAATTGACAGACAAGTGATGTAGGCCTACATCACACGTCTTTTGGATAGGCAAAGGCTTTAGTCTAACATCAAGCCTATGGTTATACTGGATTTTTATCCGGTGAGACACATGTTTACAGAAGAAGTCACTCCAGAGTTAATGACAGTTACCTTAGCAACTCACTCAAGTTACCCACAAGTTACAGCTTTAAAGGTATCAAGCCCAAGTTACTGTGAGAACTGCAAATAATTGCTTCCAGATAGATCAGAACTTCAGGAAATTTTATTTAAAAGGTAAATCAGGACAAATATTAACTTAATTTTACTTATGAATGTTTTAATGGTCATAATTTCTCATGCTTCAAAGCAGTTACCCTTACATGCTTGGTGGGATCCCACTAGAATAGGTGGTGAAGTTGAAGTGTCTTGGGGTTTTGAGTGATATGGAAACAAGATTAATAATCATGTCTCCAGGGCCTCTGCACTTTTATAAGAACTCTGGTGGCTACTAATTTGGGAATTTGTATTTCTCCCCACCATCATCAATGTCCTCAATGAATGGAATCACTGAATTCCGTTGCTATTGGAGTTTTGCCATGTATTTCAAGGATATGGTCCAGCTTTAATCTTGTTATGCTTGACTTGCACAATCTACAGACTCAAATTGTCTGCTGATCTTTCTGGAATTATGAAATTCATATCATGAAAAGGTGTGAACCTGGTCTATTGATTCCAAAATTATACCTTACACAGATAACCTGTCCTTTACTATCCCCCACTGGATGGTCTGGTTGGTGCTGTCTTCATAGTCCCATTAGTCTGTGGACAGGAGTTAGAAAATTGCTGATTAACCTTGTTGATGCCAAGCAATAGTTCTGTACACTTGCTGACAAGCTTTTTCTGCCATACCAACAAGAACTATCTCATGCAAGAGGGTTGTGTTACAGTGTCCATATAACTGAATTTAAAGAATTCCAACTCATCGGTGTGACCTAATGAGGATTGGAATCAATTAAATCTGTATAGATAAGGAATTGACACACTTCCAGATTTGGTATATTCCAAGCTGTGGAAATTCGTAAAATTATGGCAATACCCCCCTGTACCACAGTCTCATATCAAGATGGAACAACTACAGACTATTGAATTAATCTTTGTTATTTAGTGACCTTTCTGTCTGAGCTTGTGATTGCCCTAGTATTACAGGAATAAAATTTGTATAATGTGATGGGAAGCATGGAGAAACAAGTGAGAACAGAACAATGTACTTTCATGGGGGGAGGAACCCCATTTCCTGAGGACCATGATTGTGAATCATAATCATATCTTCCCACTCCAGACTTCCAGAAAGAGTTTATACCTCAGGATAATCAATGCATATAAAAATAGGATGAAATGGCTATGTTGCAAAGCTTTGTTATGAGAGCTTCAGCATCCCACTTGCTGAAAAAATGTGCATTGCCCAAGGATAGGAAGAAGCCTAAGAGATTCCATGTTCTTCCTCAATATAAGGATAGGCCTATATTGGAGCTATCATAGAAAAGGTCCAAGGTAGTTAGTGACCTCAAGAGGCGATTTCGCCCATTTCGATATCATGTGTCGAGGTCGAGCGTTCCTTAATTTTAGGGTAGGCCTAACCCTCTTAAAGCCCTCTTTAAAAAAAAAAAACAGGACGTGACGTCCTAATTATAAAAGCAAAACGTATAGAAATTCCGTCAGAGACTTATTACGTTTCTGACAGTTCGAAATGGCTCTTTGCTGATTAGACCATGCATATCAAGCGGGGAAATGAAGAATGCCATGACGGTTGTGGTGACATCACTTTGGGTGCGTGTGATTGGTCGCAGCTCGAGTCGATTGGGATTGGTCGGTTGTAAAAGCCGGCCTGTGGTCGCGATACGCTTGTGAGGAGACTGCGGAAAAAGGGCCCTTCCTTGAACGCTCCCTCAGTCTCTTCTAATCCCACTCCTCGCTCGAGGCGGCAGCCATCCCCAGCTGCATCCATGCACCCTCCGCCCGCCTCCCGCACCCTGTCAGGTACACCCTCGCCTACACCCCTCACTCCTCAGAATTCGGCTGCTCGCAACAATGCTAACCTCGCTCCGTACTTGCCCTCCGCTCACTCAGGAACGCCTCCCTCGTCCCCAACGAAATCGTCCTTATCCTCGAACTCCCCTCGCGAAAGCCTTCTCCCTAAAGCACCTGCCGCTAATCTCATCCCGATCGGATCCGAATCCACAAAAGCCTACTATTTCCAGAACCCTGTTTTCATCCAAGGTTTGACTCCCAAACTCCAGCAGGAAATCGCGTTCATTCGCTCTTTCTCTGCTTTCTTTCCAACCGTCCGCCTGCTGAATATCCGTGCCACTCGATCGGCTGGATTCGTGCTGAGCCTCGAAAAGGCATCAGACATTCCTCGTATATGCAGCAGGTGGAGCAAGTCCGGAATCGGCGGAGAAGCCTTCCCCGCTAAAACTAGGCTTCCGCTCCTGAAATTCATAATCAAAGGCGTCGGGCTAGAGGAGGACTTAGAGACCGTCCGCGATGTCCTCGCAACCGAACACGGGATTTCGTTGCACGAAGGCGGCCTCATCCGCATGAGGAAAACCAAGACCGGCGCACCTCTCCCGATGAT
>CAJPEV010005953.1:0-12235 GCA_905338385.1 Darwinula stevensoni
CTTCGAGGAAATCCAAGAGATGGTCCCTTAATATGCTCTCCACGATCTTCCCTGGGATACTCGTGAGACTTACCGCCTGTAATTTCCTGGATTACTCTTTTCGCCCTTCTTAAAGATCGGTGCGACGTTTGCTAGTCTCCAGTCTTTAGGTACTTCCCCGCACGAAAAGCTGCTTTCAAATATAATTCATTGCGGAACCGATATTTCTCTCGCAGTTTCCTTAATGACTCTTGGAAATCCCATCGGGGCCGGTCGCCTTGCCCACCGCCAACTTCCCTATCATACTCACGATCGTCTCCTCGGTGATGGAAATATCCTTGACATACGCATGAATATATCAATACATACATATTCATACATTTCATACACTTTCATTAAAAGTCCAGTCCTGGATAACCCTTTCCCAAGTGACAGTCACAACTTCATGCACTGTGAACCGTCCATGCAGGCACAATAAATAGGCTTGGGATTGGGGGAATCTGCATGATCATCTCCATCCGAGATCCGTTTTTCCTTCACCGGGGGACGCTCGAGACATCTGGAACCAGCAACCTGGAATAAATGTGAAATTGACATGCCCGCAATATTGCAACTCACGGTAAAACTTAAGTTCCAAATAATGAAAGGAATTTGAAAGAGCCAAGGTCAAGCTGGGTCTGTCTGGTGTGAATATCTGACAATTACGAGGCCCAGAAAGCTTCGATATTCTATTTCACTAGCCGACCCGTGGAAGGCTTCCACGAACTTCGAGTCGGGCCTAGGCCGGAGATGTCAAACTGCTAGTCCAATTTTGTTCGGCACGCGAAGGTCTCTTTGACAGTTGGGTTTGGAAAAGCATAGACATTTTGAACCTGTTAGCAATTGAAACATTGGTGTAAATTTGCTAATGTGGACCCAACCCCCCTGAAGGGTACCATCTGACCCCCAGCTTTATCAAGTTTGATATGCCTGGCCTAGGCTAAGCTTGTAGCATATTTGGGAATTCCCGAGTTTAGTCAGAGGCCCTCTCAACGCTCTACGTGGTAGCCCTCGGACATTGTACGTCTGGCGCATCCCCCCCTCCCCCACACCCACGGGGCTGTTTACATGTACGATACGGACTTTTCGTGTAGGCCTATGAGTAAACAAATACAGACAGAGAAGCGGGACGATTACGACGCGGCCGACGGCGTCCTTTTCTCAGCACCTTTTCTCACTCTCCTTGTGAGGGTGTCGATCAATAGGAGGACGGGGTTTCGATCGATAAAGGGACCGGGATTTCTGTAAATATAGGGACGGAGACATCAACCCGGTGAGGAAGTCATCCTTCCTCCAGCGGAATGAAAGGGGATTCCAGGTGTTATCGCGCAGGGACGTTTTACGCGTCCCCGCCGGAAAGTCCGCATTGAGATGTGAACACCCCCTATGTAGAAGGGGAGGTGGTGTGCGCAAGATGCATGATGACTCTCTCTTCCGCTCTCAAGAATGGATCTGACAACCGCATCGGCATTAAGCGTAGAGCAGTGGTGCCCAACTTTTCGGCTAGGGGGCCACATAGCTCATTCCCACAGCCATCGCGGGCCAGTCACTGGTATCGTAGGAGACTATTTTAAGGAAACCTAAGGGTATTTATTTTGGGTTAGGGCCTCGCGGGCCACTATTTGCCCGCGGGCCGCGGATTGGGCACCACTGGCGTAGAGTATAACTAGAGGCGACACTCCTCTCGAATCCTATTTATTGACAGGGTCGCAAAATAAATGTCATTGTCGATCCTCCACCTAGCGTGCGCATATCAACAACTCCTCCATGGCCGAGCTGCGGACTCAACGAGACACGCGAGAGTTATGGAATTAGGGAGTAATGAAGAGAGTGGGATACAAGTGCCGCCACATTGTCCTCTTGATTTATTTACAGGTTAGCAATGGACGTCAATGAGGAGTAAGTATTTGCGCGAATACACAGTGATGACCACACACAGTCCCGTTGTACGTACAGATACAGCTCTGATAACACTTATCCAGTCGTATCCTGCTACCCACCTTAGGCCAGTAGCCGCATCCGCCAGAGGAGGGTAGGACTCAGAGGAGCTATTACTACTACTCACTTCCACTCTAGTGGTGGTGGCATTTCCAGAAGCCTTGTCCTGCTGCTCGGAGGACCTGTCGATCTCACCGCTCGAAGTTTCAATCCCTCTCTGGAGAAGAAGCGCAGTACTTTAATGGCCCTGTGAATGTTTATTTTCTTCTTTTTTTTGCCGATTTCAACCTACCTCAAGCTTCGTGGTGCTGAACCTCTTGAGCGAAGCGCCGGATCCGTCGTCCACGTCGCCCATCATGAAGCTTGAATGTCACAATAAAATTTCAAGACGCCAACTTTAAGGCTTAAGATGCGGGCACCCGAAGCACCTAATGGCTTTCAGGTCGAGAAAGAAATGAAGAGAGAGGAGCGAAACGAGTAACCAAAATTAATGCCGCTTGATAGCCACCTTCGGCGAGGAATCGCCGTAGCTTCTCCGAAGGGTCGTCGCACCCTCGCCGAAGGATCGCCGTGCCTTCGCCGAAGGATCGTCGTGCCTTCGCCGAGGGATCGTCGAGGCCTCGCCGAGGAATCGTCGTGCCTTCGCCGAGGTATCGTCGAGGCCTCGCCGAGGGATTGCCCCAACGTCTCAAATAAAGAGATGTAGAACTTCGATCACTTTTTCCAGCGCTCTCTTACGTGGTATCAATGATGAACTCGAGCAGACTTGGAGCTTGCATAAAGGCCAGCTCGGTTCAACTATCAAATTATAGCAATTTTCAACCCCACACAGCTCAGAGACGTCCCACGGATGCTCTCAGCTACCAAAATCCATTCTGTTGATTTTTGCTCCGTTTCAGGGTCATAACTGTGCCTCCAGGTTTCATCAACTGTGATGATTTTTTACTCCAACTTTGACCTCCTTTGTCCAATATTTTTTTTTAGCTTGAATCGAGCCCAATCCACTCTGGTCTACTTTGCTCAGGTGTCAACATATGAGAGGTCCAATGACTTGACAGCTTGCGCAAACGCAGATGTGCATGTAGGATCGTCTGTATCGTTGCCGTTCCTATGTTCAGTTCCTCCATGAAATCATGCATTGGAATGTTTCTTCGCTCCTTCACCATGAAAATGTTTGACCCGTCAAATATTTTCAAAAGTCAAGGACACCGATGATCACCTAGACAGTGGATCATCTTCAAGTGACCGACGTCCTAGTTTAATTCTCTGTTGTGTCTGTTGTATCGAGTGTTAACTTGGCAGCATCGTCCACGCAATAGGAAATTGAGCACAAAATGAAAAGCAGATTCATAGATAGGATACATAGGAATTCATACTTTTGGCAGCTCGGCAAAATAGTGTTTGATTGACATGAGTCACTTCACGATTTTTTCCGATAGTATTTCAATTCTCCCCCCAAAATTCAAAATATCATTATTTTCATATTTTAAGGAAAAGCTCCAAGTCAATATCATTACTGTTTTCCAGTATTTATTAGGCAACATCGAGCAAGGATGCTCCCATTACGCCTACATTCACCAAAGCCATGTGCTTAGCATGAACTACTGTTTTGTGATTAAATTATTCCATGGGTTGATGCACCTCTCGTTAACAAGTAATAACTCAGAAAAATTTTTGGAGTCTTCAACATGAGGGATGAAACCGTATTTTTTTTTGTCAATTTCATAGTATGGGCGGGAATTGGGATTACCACTATGTAAATGGCTTTTTTTGCTTTGGCCCGTTTCTGCTCTCAAACCTGCATCTCTCCGCTTTTTCATTGAACATTTATTCATTTTAACTTTCCCAATAAATCTGATTAACTTCTTTGGGAGTGAGGTGGGAGTGAAAGTAGTGCTTTCTATTACCTATACAAGCTGACTGAGTATGAGCAAAGTATTGAAGGCTTTGTTTTCTCATTTTGTCAATTCATTTTTCCTTGCTGAGAAAATATTTTTTCATGAGAGAAGCTAGAGTCCAAATTTAATGAATTTCTTTGATTCAGATGGAAAAAATATGTCACTGGCCCCAAATTTAGCAGGTCAGCTCCCTCACATCCCATAGCTCCCTGAAATAGCTGAAAAAGGATCCGAGGCCATGTCAAATGAGGAAAGCGATTCAGCAGGAGGCTGCTCTTGGGACAGAGGTAACTGATTCTGTAACTGATTTTCCAGCATGGCACAAGGAGAAGCGAATTGGACCTGAGGTTCTGCACATTCTTGCGTTGATTCCGACAATTTCTCTGAAAAGGTCCTGAACGGCTGACCACATTCATTAGAATTAATTCCATCAAGGATTCTCTGGAGAACTTGTTGTATTTCTACATGAGCTTGCAGTCGTTGTTTATTCGGCATCAACTTCAGGAAATAAACTAAACTGAGGCAGAACATCTCCTCTGAGTCATTCCGACGCAATTCAGAAGAAATGTCAACATCTTCATCCCTGTCAGGGTTAGTCCTTCTCCATTTCCTCTTTGGGGTGCCATATTGACTTTCGGACTTCATCTCATTGGCAAGAGAGAGCACATTATTTGTATTNTTCTGTAAATATAGGGACGGAGACATCAACCCGGTGAGGAAGTCATCCTTCCTCCAGCGGAATGAAAGGGGATTCCAGGTGTTATCGCGCAGGGACGTTTTACGCGTCCCCGCCGGAAAGTCCGCATCGAGATGTGAACACTCCCTATGTAGAAGGGGAGGTGGTGTGCGCAAGATGCATGATGCCTCTCTCTTCCGCTCTCAAGAATGGATCGGCATTGAGCGTAGAGCAGTGGTGCCCAACCTTTTCGGCTAGGGGGCCACATAGCTCACTCCCACAGCCATCGCGGGCCAGTCACTGGTATCGTAGGAGACTATTTTAAGGAAACTATTGTAAGGAGACTATTTTAAGGCAGCATCGTCCACGCAATAGGAAAATGAGCACAAAATGAAAAGCAGATTCATAGATAGGATACATAGGAATTCATATTTTTGGCAGCTCGGCAAAATAGTGTTTGATTGATATGAGTCACTTCACGATTTTTTCCGATAATATTTCAATTCTCCCCCCAAAATTCAAAATATCATTATTTTCATATTTTAAGGAAAAGCTCCAAGTCAATATCATTACTGTTTTCCAGTATTTATTAGGCAACATCGAGCAAGGATGCTCCCATAACGCCTACATTCACCAAAGCCATGTGCTTAGCATGAACTACTGTTTTGTGATTAAATTATTCCATGGGTTGATGCACCTCTCGTTAACAAGTAATAACTCAGAAAAAATTTTGGAGTCTTCAACATGAGGGATGAAACCGTATTTTTTTGTCAATTTCATAGTATGGGCGGGAATTGGGATTACCACTATGTAAATGGCTTTTTTTGCTTTGGCCCGTTTCTGCTCTCAAACCTGCATCTCTCCGCTTTTTCATTGAACATTTATTCATTTTAACTTTCCCAATAAATCTGATTAACTTCTTTGGGAGTGAGGTGGGAGTGAAAGTAGTGCTTTCTATTACCTATACAAGCTGACTGAGTATGAGCAAAGTATTGAAGGCTTTGTTTTGTCATTTTGTCAATTCATTTTTCCTTGCTGAGAAAATATTTTTTCATGAGAGAAGCTAGAGTCCAAATTTAATTAATTTCTTTGATTCAGATGGAAAAAATATGTCACTGGCCCCAAATTTAGCAGGTCAGCTCCCTCACATCCCATAGCTCCCTGAAATAGCTGAAAAAGGATCCGAGGCCATGTCAAATGAGGAAAGGGATTCAGCAGGAGGCTGCTCTTGGGACAGAGGTAACTGATTCTGTAACTGATTTTCCAGCATGGCACAAGGAGAAGCGAATTGGACCTGAGGTTCTGCACATTCTTGCGTTGATTCCGACAATTTCTCTGAAAAGGTCCTGAACGGCTGACCACATTCATTAGAATTAATTCCATCAAGGATTCTCTGGAGAACTTGTTGTATTTCTACATGAGCTTGCAGTCGTTGTTTATTCGGCATCAACTTCAGGAAATAAACTAAACTGAGGCAGAACATCTCCTCTGAGTCATTCCGACGCAATTCAGAAGAAATGTCAACATCTTCATCCCTGTCAGGGTTAGTCCTTCTCCATTTCCTCTTTGGGGTGCCATATTGACTTTCGGACTTCATCTCATTGGCAAGAGAGAGCACATTATTTGTATTCTCACAATGGCTATTCAAAGCAGCATGACTTTGATGGTAAAGACGATTCCCATGGGTCGTTGAAGCCCACGTGGAGGATCCACTACATTCCACTACAGTGGGTGCGCGAGGAGATGGCGCACACAAAGAATCACCGGGTGATGGAGCCGTAGTTGATGGCGATGGGGTGTAAGGAAACTCTGCCCAATCATTCACCGTTTTTCTGTTCTTGAAGTTCTCCTGACACGTTGCTTGTTTCATGTTCCCTGATGTTGGTCTCTGCTTAATATAATCATCAAGAAACAGCAGATAAGGATGAAGATCCCACCTATCCTTTCCTGGAGAAGGGCCACTCCTCTGTTCCCTGTTCTTCTTCACATACTTGTCCCTCAAACTTTTCCATCTGGCTTGGATTTCATGAACTATAACAAGGCAACCAAGAACATCACAATAGAAAAAAGTCATAATTTTCAAGCAACGTTACGAATTAACAGTATCACATACCTGGTGTATTCAGTTTCTCAGCAATTTCCATCCATACCTTTTCTTTCGCTTGAGGATCTTTGTACTGCCTGTGGGAACTGTCATAGAGGATTTTTTGGTTCTGAACGAGGCATATCAGTGGTACATCATATGAAGTAGAGCTTGCTTGCATGACTGCTCAACGATGATTCGTGTTGTGACACCTGGAAACTGAAAGGGGAAAGAGGGACGTGATCTTTGGATAAGAAGGAAAAAGGTGCCAGGCTTTTAGATCTAGTAGCATAATGATAATGAATAACGGTAGAAGAAACATTTGCATTGATTTCATTTTACAATATCAAACTCCATATTAGTTAAATGCCAAGTGAGTTTCTGCAATTACATCAAGACCATTAAGGACATACATTAACACCAAGGAACACTCATGTTGAAGAGCCTGAGTGGGAGAAAAAAGATTCCTTCACTAAGGTTGTAGAGATCCCAGTGCTGTGACCTTGAAATTGAATGACATCCCAGTAAACAAGGCTACCAACTATCAACGTTCCGAACGTTTAGTCAATGTTGCTTTAACGTTGATTCAACGTTATGTTTCAAATTGTTTGCTTGGATGTATATTAAATTTATGTAACTTTAAGTGATGATGACTATACATCAGGTAGTCTTCAAGCATTAGCATTCCACGAATTTAACTACATGAAAAAGACTTATGGAGCTCCCATATTTAGACATTTCTGTAATTACACTAAAAACATCAATTTCTATTACAGCAACGGATGTGATCCCATAGTCCTCAATGCTTGTCTCTTTTACGTGCAACATTATTCAAGTAGCTATGGGAGTCTGATGTTTTGACCTAGGAACACCAAAGACATCACTTTGACTTGCATTGAGTGCTTCGCTTAAATTGAGGGAATGAAAATTCCCACAATTTACGCAAAGCACACAGGGAGTAACTGAATGCACTAATCACATGTCCGAAAATAAAACTGAAGAATCACCAGCAAAATTAATGCAATAGAAGTCAAGTCACTATAGGGATCCTTAAATAGTTATTAATAGCTATTTAGTATTAAATAGATACTTATGGATCAGTGTGCCTTTCTTTTTGGGCCACCCTGTATGTGATGAAAGTCGACGTCTGTCCGTCTCAGTCGTCTGTCCGTCCGTCGAAAGCCTGCAGAAACCTTTTTTCCGAATTCGACCCGATCGACTCGTCGAACCCCGCCGCACACAGAAACGGATGGCAGTGCTGCTCAATGACCCAAGCCACTGTCCCAAAACAAGCTTAACTGAGCAGTGCGCCGATCGCGATTGGCCCGGCGCGGAGCGCTGATGCGACGTACACTCGTTCCCCGCGATCAAGTGCACCGTGCAGGAAACCACTACCCCGATCAAGCTGCTGCAGGCAACGGGAATGGAATAAACAACCTTCGTACCTCAACAGTATGTAAATAATCCAAGACCTTCAATCCGATACAAGCTGGAAAGATGTGATCATTCCGACTGGTATGGATGAAGCTGAAGCTCTCGACGGGTTTTTAATTAGGATGAACTTAAAGTCAACAGGAACCCAATTGTGCTTGGTGTAAATATGTCAAGTTGCGAGTGTGTGGTGAACTTCAACAAGAGTTCAAAATTGATATTTCAAACGGAAAATTATATTAGGTCTTAGGCTTGGATTCACGAGACTGTGCACTATCACAAGAGCAGTACTAGAAATGGGATTTTATCTCAGAAGGAAGACTGGGATCAGTCATTCTCTATCATCCCCCCCCCCCTTATAGATAACAGTGAACCATCGCGTGGCTTTATACACATTCCAGCAGCAACAAAGTACTGTACTTCGTTGCTTCTGGAATGTGTCACCTTGTGAAGGCTTTTTTTCCCAGTAAATAAGGAAATCTGTATTCACATGGAGCCTTGACTGCGACAGCATTGCTTCTTTCCTCACATTTACTTCGGTTGAAGTTATCATCAAGCCTGCAGTAAAAAGAATTACGCGGCTGAAACTCTCGATCATTCCAGTTATCTACACTGGCTGTAAATGACCGATTAGATTGGATATGATCGAAACCTTAATCCGGCTATCATGAAGACGGATACGTGAAAGTCCTTTTTCATTGGCTTAAGTTTCCTTGTTCAAGCGAAAATTCGCTCGCCACTTCATTCCATTACAATGCAGTATCATCTCCAATGAATCATTCGTCTCATTGCTTCCCTTCAGATAAATTCTTCCTGGCATCATCTTCGCAAGAGCCTCTGCCCGAGGAAAGAAGCCAAGAAAGGGACGACTATTAAAAGGGACTAAAGGGACTAAAGGGACGAAGTAATTATTTTGTGCTGATTCGTAGTACAGGAGGAGGCAACCTTCAACTAATGATTTAAATTACATAAGAGCAGAGTCTCCTATGAGGTCTCTTTCGTGCATGCAGGTACGCCATGACCTACTGGAACAAGAAAAGCTAGGCCTCGTAAGCATCGTGTCTAGACTACGAAACAACGAGATAGTTTAAACTAGAATACCAGCCCAGGAACAGATCCAGTCTCCAGCGATCGAACTGGATTGGTCAGCTGACGGAAGTTCCGCTATGGAGGTTCGCCTCTAGTCGGCGGTTACCGTTTTTGTGGACGATGACCGCTGGCTTCCGCTTTACCTTTTCCGCACCATTTTCCGCTCAGTATAAATCCACCTTTATGGCAAATTGAATGTTGCGATTTCCGTCGCAGTTTATTTCTATTTCATTTTTGTATTAAACTGTTAGGCATGCGTTGACGAGTAAAGCACTTGTGAAACGATACATTGTTCGTCCCCTAATTCCCAAGTAATACAGTCACGGTGACTCAACGTTGACTCGACGTTATTGCGTCAACAGAGCTAACATTGAAACCACGTGGGCCTGTCAAATTTGATTCTATATTGAAAGTTCATTTTCATCAACAATGGAATCAACGTTTACATCCACGGTATATCAACATTTGATTCTATGTTCAACAGGAACATTGCAACTTTGATTCAACATTTGCTGATCAACGTTGACTCCATATTGAAAATTAATTTTCTTTGACATTGAAGAAATGTTGAATCCACGATGGTTCAACGTTGATATGACAGGTCTCAACAATCTGTTTAATTCGTGTGCACGCGCCGTTTCATTACTGAAGTATTAATTGAATATCATCTGCATACGATCTCCATCCTCCGAATCCGCTTTTCTAAGATCCCTCATCCAATGCGAATTAGATGAGGGATCTTAGAGTACCAACTCTTCCAAGGAGCTTCTAAAAACTCGATCGTAAACATTGCTGTGGCCTTCATTTCCTCATCTATGGGGGCAGATTGATCATTCTGCATCCAGGAGTGGAAATGAGGATTAGAGTATTCTGCAGAGCAGGAAAGATATCAAAGTAGTAAATATACCAAAGACCTTATACTAAGAAGACTGGGCACTCTATGACGGCGCCTTTGATGTGGGGGAAACCTGCCCTGGTGGTTGGCCCCGGAACTACACATATCTGACCAATGGGATCATTACATTGGAATGTCGCAGGAAATATGGCTGCTTTTGAATCCAAGTACTGCGTCTACGCACCATGCCAGGAGAAATTTGGCCAAATTAATGGAGATGTTCCGTTGCATCGGTTTCCCAAGGATACGGAAAGGCACGCGCATGTGTTCACCTGGGGCTTTGCACTAGGCCTATGGTCATGGCTTTACAAATATGTAACAGGCCAATGAGGTAAAATGCTGAGTAGCCTCAATGACCATAACGAAAAGGTAAACATTTTCTCGTCTCGGATTGACAGGCCTGTTAGAATGGGATGACTTCAATTTTGAAGGGACAAAAACAGGCCGTGAATAATTATCTTGCAGCTTTGCTTTGAATTTACAGCCTTATGTTCTTGTGGTCCAGTCTGGTTACAGCTGGCATCAACTCGCACACATTGTTGCTGGCAGCTAAGCCAAAATGTTCTCGGCAATAGATGAGATTGCCATAGCGATTCAGCGATCTCCAGTTCATGAAAATAATGCAGTTCGTAAATTAGCAAAAAACAAACTGATTCCTTGCTACATAGGTAACCTACGTAGCATGCATCGTTTTGCAATTCTGTCTGAATTCAAGAATCCTAGCCCCCACACCCGGGGGAAATACTCTGCACATTGTTTTCCCAACTCCTCTCCCTGGTCTTCCGTCAGCTATGTCAATCAAGCACGCGCAATAGAAATGGCTTCAGGTATCGGGCGAGTATTCGTTAAAGAGTCACTAACGCTCTGCTCCAGGAAACGTTGACGTTAGTTCCAGGGTCAACCACCAGGGCATAGACCGCCATTGCGGTTACCCTGCTTTCGCGCAGTGTCCGGTCTTCTTATTATAAGGTCTCTGTATTACATATCCCTGCGGAAAGTCCGTATCGGAGGTGTGAACACCCCCGAAGTAAGGGGAGGAGGGTCGTAGGATGCCTCTCTCTTCCGTTGTAGTGTTAGGGATGACATGGAAAGGAGCACTGAAGACTTGGGTTCCATGGGACAGTGATAATACGCTGGATCGGTAATTAGGAGGCCTAGGGTTCGGCCGCTCCAGTTCGCTTTTTAGGCCTCTTATGCCATCCGAACTCTTCCCGCATCTCCCCTCCCCCTTGGGCTATAACGTTCTCAAAAATAGATCCGATAGACGCAACGGCCAGGGAAAAAAGTGCGAGCCCTTAAGGGAGGGAGGCTTGGGGTCTGCGATGCCGAAGTGAGCAGTAAGCACGCCATTCTGTGTACCAAGAATGAGCACTCCCGTTTGGGCAATGAGGACGAGTCGTCTCGATCGAAAGTCGAAATGCGGATTCATCACAGTATCGACACTGTGAAGAACGATCAAGGTGGTAATAATGCAGATCGGCAGATCAACTATCCGATTGAAATCCTCAGCACTCTCAATCCTCCGCGTCTCCATCCCCACGCCCTAAACCTTAAAATCGGGAGCTATCGTAATGCTTCTGCGGAATCTCTCAATTGGGAACGGCCTTTGCAATGGCACGCCTATGGTCGTGAGATACACGAACGCAAATGTCAAAAAAACTTACAAGTTGAGGTGATCACGGGTGCTCTCCGTGGCAGCATTCATTTTTTGCCAAGACTGGACTGCACTGAACACGTCATCCGACATCAGCTACCGTTCGATCTTTGTCAACATCGATTCCCTATTGCACTTGCCTATAGCAGTGGTTCCCAATCGTTTTTTAGTTGTGGCATACATAAGGACACTTGAACTTTCCACGGCACACCCAGCCATTTACTTACTTTCAATGGGAAACTTGTGCTTGCTTCGCTGAACACAGCAGTTTGATACGAGGCGTGATGGAGCAATTCTCAGCTCGTTTTCCACTGAGAGATGGCGTTTCCTCTTGTTTTTAAGTTTTTTTTAGCTTTAGGATTTTCGTTTTTTGTCGTCAACTGTCACATCTCACGGCACACCTAAGCATTACTGGCGGCGCACCAGTGTGCCGTGGCACACCGTTTGGGAAACACTGGCTTATAGTATTACTATAAACACGCCTCGAGGACAGAGATTCGATCGAGTCGGACTACTACTTCCGGAGCCAGTATTCACGCCCATGCGTGAATAC
>CAJPEV010005954.1:0-12235 GCA_905338385.1 Darwinula stevensoni
ATGGTGTCCTCTGTGACTGATTCCTTTATTGCTTCCTGGCAAGCATTCGTATGTCTTGTACGAAGATAGAAGAAATGCATTTGATCCACTGAAAATTGATTCCCACTTTCAATTGTTGCCAGCGTCCGTGTCTCTGGGATAGGGGAAGAGTAATTCGTGAATATCATAGGTGTTGATTACCTGGTGAGAACTTCGCCGAATCTGATCCAAAAGTTCAACTTCCTCCATGCACAATCAACTTTCTCGTGTAAAATGCGCTTGTTTGCGTGGAAAATAAGCTTCGTATTTACAAGAATATGTCCCACATGAAGCAAAACTTCATGAAGGGGGTCGAAGTTGGCTGATGAAAACAGAAACTATAACACTACTTTTCTGGCATTTCCATTACGGTAAATGATATACGAGGGACGCTCAAAGGGCATTGCCTTCTACTTCTGCTCTCTGTAATTATTGAATCTGCAAGAAATTTGTTCATGAATGGGAACTTCAATTTGATATGGTTTCCTCCTTTATCTGCGTATCATGTCATAGAGAGGGAACTATTCTTATTAGACATAGTTATACCCTTTGAGGTCTGATACTGCAGAGTACCTGGTGTCGGTGACATGATTTTACGAACAGACATACTTTGCACTCTCCTGGAATGCATACAGAAGTCGGTTAGTGGTGACTTTTTGAACTTCCGTTAAGACTCTGTCCCTGAGATGAGAACTGTCGGTGGGCTTATCGCTCCAAAAATGGAATGAGGAGTCTGGAAAGCGACCGCACGCCAACGCATTCCCCCACGGCACGATCCCAAGAAACCGTTCGCTCTGCTCGAGGCCATAGTTGAAGAGGATGCATGTGCTGAGGGGCATGAGACAGGGAATAGGAAGTTTTGATTACCCAGTCTTGAGAGAACGGCAAGGGATGCAGGGTGGTTGACATCACTGGTGACGTCAATGAGAATGAAATGTGAATTTGTCGTGAAAACATCACTTAAGTGAAATATACAGTTAAATATACTTTGAAAAGCATTCTGCCTAAGCATTATTACGGATGACGGAACCTGGATTTAGATTTGTAGGCTAGAGGTCTAGTTAGGAAGCAAGCACACATGACTGGAATTGATTCACGACCTGTCACTCAAAGGTGGCAGAAGATGATGTATAAGGTGCTTCACGGCATTTTTTAAATCTCTAAAATGCCTAATAATTCACGTTCCAACACCAAAAGAGACACCTATTGCAAGGCAATTCTTGGTTATGATAATTTTCTAAAGGAAAATTAAAGGAGAAGGATACTTTTGTGTATTGTGACCCTTACCTCCATCTATTGGTCTGGAGGACAACTTTACTATTCCATGAAACTTTCCGGTGCATCTTTGATCAGAATGCTATATCTACGTTGTCAAAGTCAACATTCCCTCAGTATTGGTTGCAAATGTTGCAATAACATTCATTGAAGTGTCTTGGCAATTTTCCATGTGCTTGAAAGTGAAAAAACGTTGAAGCAATGTTTTATCGATGTTACTCATCGATTCGCTACATAGAACACAGATAGGCAACATTTCGGAAACGTACCATGAACATACTGAGTTACTTGGGATATTAAATAGTTTAAAACTCGCCATAAATATACGACGCAGCCAAACCTTTGCGGTTTGTTAGGGAGAAAATTCCTGGAACATACTCGTAGGTCCTTGTTAATACGCGACAGCAAGGGTGAAGAAAATGGGCATGGCTCCATATTAAAGATATCGAATGCGACATCGTTAGAGGAAGCTGGTTTATCTTCGCTGAGAAAGGAGCTTCGATAGGAACAAAACTTACTTCGATGCTACTCGTGCATGAGAAATGTTGCATGGAACGTGACCCCTTGATCGAAAGGTACATAATACCACGTTGAAATGCGAGTGTGAGAAGAAACGTTGATTTGAGGTCTCTTGGCAGGTTCCTTCCACTATTTTCCAGGACGATGCATTTCACAAAGGTACAGAACGAAAAAAAAAGACAAAATTTGCGAGCACGATGACTGCAAGTCTGCAGGGATGGAATCGACAAATAGTGGGAGAGAGAACGCAATACGATAGCAGCTGTGCGGGATTCTCGCCGAGTCCTTCGAGAGCATCTCGGGCGTCGAGGGGGAGAGATCTACCCGGCCGGACTCCACTCCATCTGGGGAGCGAATGTGGAACTCGACGAGAATGTCCCCTTGGCTTCTTGGTTCCTTGGGCTTGGGCAATCCAGCGCCGGGAAGGCGCTTGATGGTCCCCGGGTCGATCGCCTCGCCCGTCAGGTCCAGAGTCACCGTTCCTTCCTCGAGTGTGGGCACTTCCAAACGCATTCCGCACGAGGCCTAGAGGGAGATCGGGGGAGAACTTGAAGAGGGCAACGGATTAGTTCCGTAGAAAAACCTCAGTCTCATCCTGGAGTTACGTAATCCTGTTTTTGCCTTCTGGGTCGAAAGGACCACGATATAAACATGTAGCCGCTTGTGTGTGCAGCATGGTAAAGAATCAGTGCAGGTTTTTTTTCATGAAGAAAGGTGGTAGTAATCATGTTACGTATTTTAAAGAGATTCTTTTCTGGATGAAAAGATGAAAGAAAAAGTAAAAATTTGACCATCGAAGTCCTCGTAGTTACAGGCTTAATGGCTTCCTCAACTCAGAGAAAAACAGAATTGATCGAACTGCGCTATCGTGAAACAAACCGAGTTGCCTAGGAATCCTAGGCAACCTGAGATTTGTGATAACGAGTCGCTTTTTCCTCCCAATATGAACACATTTATAGTCTGTACCTCGCATGTACCAAATGAATTACCGTCGGAAGGGAAAGGCTTTCGAAAAACCGGGACTACACCGAAGGGGAGAAAATGTTCAAGCCTCCTAGTTCAGACCTCAATCTATTCGTTAGGATTCTTCGTTCGCATTGGTCGCAGCAGCGGAACTTATACACGTAGTGACAACGAAAGAACAATATGACCTCATCAAATTCCCGGTTAATTAAGGGTGGAAATCGCTCTGAGGGCGACTCACCTTAATGTAATGAAGAACGCAAATCGTTTCACCTGTTCGGGGGTGATGTGGGCCTCGTACCGGATGTCGGCTCCATCTCGTCGGAAGAGCGGATGAGGTTCGTCTCGGACGACGAAGGCGACGTCGCGGGGGATCTTCCCGGGGAGGTGATCGGCTTCCCGCGGGAAGACGATCCGGGTTCCCGCTTCCGTGCCGGGCTCTACTTTTACGACGAGGAGTTTCTTCTCCGTTCTGGAGGTTCCGGCGTCGTCCGTCGCCCGGCGGGAGACGAAGAAGCGTTTTTCGCAGCCGCGGTTCACGTCCGAGAGGGAGACGGGGAGGTCGTGCTGCACGGCCGGGAATTCGCTTTCGTCGTCGGGGTCGGTGCGGCTGCGTCGAGCGGCCGCGTTGGGTCCCGCGTCGCGGAAGAGTCCTTCAAAGGGGTTACGATCGGAAGTCCCGAAGGGGTTGCGATCGGAAGCCCCGAAGAGTCCGGCGAAGGTGGCTCGAGGATCGCGCGGAGGCGCGCGAAACGCTCCATCGACGCCGGACCCTCCGACGGCGGATCCGCTCTTCCTCTTTCGATCGTAGTCCTTCCGTTCGGCCTTGTCGCTCAGCACTTCGTAGGCTTCGGCCAAGTCTTTGAATCTCTCCTCTGCCTCCGGGGAATCGTTCTTGTCGGGGTGGTACCTGAGGGCCAGCCTCCTGTAGGCCTTCTTGATGTCTTCGTCGGTGGCGTCTGGACCGACGTTCAATATCTCGTAGTAGTTCTTGGTGTAAGTCTTTCCCACGCTGACCCCCATCTTCAAAGGTCTTCGAAGGTATCGAGAGAGTCACGTTCGGCACCGGTCTGCCTACTTCGATAGCATCTACGTTTGCTCGGGTTTTGTAAAACGGTGTCGCTCGCTTACCTTCTCGAGGCCTCGAAGAGGATCCAATCGGCGGTAGAACGACCTCGTGAACCTGGCGAGCACAAAAGCGTGAAATCGATGGCGCCTCGGTCCTCATCGCTCGGTGACTATATCGAGGAAGGAATGTCGCCCCGGTAACGCTCCGATACTGATGCCGATACTTAGGCGCTGATACGGCGAGAGAGAGAGAGAGATAAAGAGATAAAAGGAGGGCGATGGAATGAGTCGTGGAGGTGGTGTGTGATACCGTTTCGCGTCGTCGAACCCCGTTCGTCGGGGACGAACCCGACCTCCCACCACGGGAATGTCGAATTTTTGGTTCAGGGTTTCTTGCTCGAAACAATGGCGAGGCTGCGCACTAGTGGTTTTCCCGAGTCCCGTCACGAAAGTCATTTCGCTCTCGACGCGTCTGCTTGCTGTCGCTTTCGTTCTTCGATGGCTGAAAAGCAAATCGAATGGGTGAGAGTGCACGTAGGATAGGTAGCTGGGTGACCGGATGGCTGGTGACTGGATGTCTGGTGACCGGATGGCTGGATGGCCGGATGCCATCCACTTCCAGTCTCTCTCTTCATCTCCTCCTTCGGCGCCTTATCAACTCCAACCACGGCTTGTATTCATGCTCTAAGATGTCAAGATGAGAACTATGTTGATTAGAATCCATAAGGTTTCTGCGCCTTTGTCGAGGAAGCGATGAAATCAAGTCCTTTCCTGTGAAGGACGACCGACCGATAAGGCTCGGGCAGAGATTCGGTTCAGATTTTCATCATTCGCCATCGAGAAATTTGCATCGCTCGATGGCAAGCTCTGGACTGTGCCTTCGGGAAGTGTGAAATAAATCAACTGGTTTTGGCAGCGCCCAATTACCTTTCTTCAACCCCTTCCGGCGACGAAATTCAACCGTCTCGTATTCCTCTCGGAGAGAATCAACAGGAATGAAATGTGGCAAAATTCTTCCTCTCTCAACACAGAATCGCTCCAGCAAATTTGGAGCTCCATCTCTCCGGGGTTATGGAGATCACCGAATCTTGCCTTTCGGAGATGTCATTTCATTCCGGTCATTTTTTTCGTCTTTTTTTACTCCCCCTGGGTAGCAACTCCTAGGAAGTTTTCAGAGAAAGTGAACGACCACATGAAAGATATTGACCTGGAGGTGACAATAAGTCTTTTCGTTGCTTCCAGTGCCCCATTTTGCAATTTAAAAAAAATGAAATTTGATGCCGTTAATTTAGGCAAAGCGCGATGGATCCGGTCCCGGCCTCCAGTGTTGCCGGATATCGTGCCATAGTTATCCCAGATTCATAACTTCTTCGGCCTTAATATAGGTGTCTTGGTTTCTTTTTTGATGTATGAGAGAAATATGTGTCCAGTTCAATAGATGAACTGAGATCGAAATGGTGGCTAGCCGTGGCCGATCGATTTGGTGGGATGCGGAGATATTCGAACAACCGTAAATTAACATGATGGCGGCCAGCTGGATGTCATGCTTTCGAAAGGCATTTTCTTCTCGGAACGAGTCGAGACGGTTCGAGGAACTCTGGATAGGCCTAACGTTCCTGGTCCGTACCGAAATGGTACGTGAAACTCGGAAAGACCTACATTCGGTCTAATGATACACGTTCTCTGTTAAGTGGGCCATGAGAGACCGAATAGGTCTGCGATTGGCCTAACGTTACACGTCCTCGACGCGGTGGCTCGAAGACCAGGGATTAATCCCCATGGGCCTAAATAGTCCGTAAGTCGAGGATTGAGTTTCTTTTGAACGAGAAAACGTAGGCTGAGGCCTGACCCGAAGGCAGTCCGTAGAGGGTTAGGTAGAACCCCCTCATTCGTATAAGGCAACGCCACCGTCACAAAGAGGAGCCACAAAATGCTCTTTCTCCGAACGGTGCGAGCATTCAAGACTTAGCGAGAAATTTCCCCCGTAAAGTTCCCGAATCTGAACTTTGAGCTACGCGGGACGTACACCGAGGAATATACACGTTCCTTCCGCAAAGAAACAACGATGGAACCTCCATGACTTACTCATTCCAATTTCGAAACTTCAATTGCAGAAGCCGCTGGAGAAACGGTGTCCGTTGGAAAAATGCACGTTGCTTCTATCTGTCACTAATTCTGATAGCAGCGGGAATGATCAGAAATTCTATTCAGCTGCCCGTATGCAGTATAACTTTCCGACGACAAAGCTCCCAATTCCGTTCAGGAAAATGCCTTTCCATTACTAAATGAAATGTCATGGAGTAAAAATATCCCTTGTCTCGATTTTTCATGCGTAAAACTTGATTTATGAAGGCTCCATTCACAGAGAAGCGTGAATGGACCACCCAAGCAGCATGTTTACGTAAACAATATATCAATTCCTTGCAAACAATGCAAATTTATTGCGATTGCCATGAAAATGACATCACGTTTACGTAAAAGTTACGTTCCTATATTTACGTCACCGAAGTATACGTGTATTTTACATCAACTAGACCTCACTCCATCTGACGTGAAGTACATGATTTCAAGTTTATACAAAGTTAACATCACACTTTCCATATGAAACTTCAGCTGACCATCCCGCAGTTGCAATACCAAGATTCCTCACTAGATGGAACCCTTGTTCCCTGTACCCTACAAATGCTATTAAGTACTGGTTTTCCCTAAATAGTACGGAGTATAAGGTTTTCTTAACATCCTTCCCTTTTTTATTGTGCAATTCATGAATATATATATGGAAAGCAGGAAATTATTACATATTTTTGTAATATATGACTCAGGGAATCATTAANGAGGAAGGAGTATGTGCGAGAGGATTGTGCGAGCGGGGGAAGGGGGAGGGGGGGGGGGGGCGGTTGAGCGAGGGGAAAATCCGCAACCGGGGACAGCTGGCCGACGCAGCGTGAATTTTCCTACCGATTCTGTTTTAAATATTGTTAACTCCTAACGATTGGAATGAATTTCACAAATTTGGTGTCAATCAAATCCTTATACAAATCCCTACACTTGATAGTAAGTTATATGGAAATCCTGATACTCAGAGAGAAGAAGCACATAGTATAGTTGACATGCCGGAAAATTTCAAACCTGGGTTCAGTAAATCCCTAAAGGATCTGAGGGGGGTGGACAGATTCGTCGGAAAATGGATCTGAAGCTGCTCAAGAGGCATCTCCACAATTCTGTCTATTGAAAATTTGAATTTCAATCTCATTCTCGAGAAACGACCATGCATTATGCAAAAATAGGGAGATATTGAGGTATATCTTCGAACTTCCTGGGAAAACGGTTCGTTGAATCATCGCGCCCTTTGACACGAAGACGAATGAGGACGGTCTCTAAAAACAGGAGCATGCTTTCCACGATGCAATGCTCCTTCGGAGAATGAGCAAGGGCAGGAGCGAATTCTCTAGCGAATCACTGGGCGCCCTAGCGCCCATTACTTTTCTCCAACCCCTTTCGGCGACAAAAATCAACCGTCTCGTTCCATCAACATGAACGAATTTTGGCATACTTCTTCCTGTCTCAACACAGAATCGCTCCAGTAAATTTGAAGCTCCATTTCCCCGGGATTGTGGAGATCGCTGAATCTGGCTCCTCAGAGATGTTAATTTCGTTTCTGTATTTTTTTTCACTCCCCCTGGGTAGCCACTCCTGGGAAGTTTTCGGAGAAAGTGAACGTCCAAATGAAAGATCTCGACCTGGAGGTGACAAAAAGTCTCTTTTTTTTTGCTTTCAGTGTCCCGTTTCGCCATTAAAAAAGAAAATTAGATGCCGTTAATTTAGGCTTAGCGCGATGGCTCCAGTCCCGTCCTCCAGTGTTGCCTGATATTGTGCCTTAGTTATGAAAAATTCATTCATGAGGGGGAGGGGGAGGAGGTGAGGGTGAGGTTGAGGTTGAAGAAAGGTAAAACCTTTGAAAATCGGTTTTCACATTACTACATCAAGGAATTGTATAAGCTCCTAAAATTGCTTGGCATTACAGCGTCTACAGACGGCCTGAGATTAAATGGAGTTTCTCATTTTCTTGACTTCTGGCCCCAGAGTTCTTGATGGAGTGACTCATGATCGCAATATGCACTAAACACAAAGAAAAGCAGTGACGACAGAATAATCGAACTTTGAATGAAAAGACTTGGAATGCCGAGGGAAATAAACGGAAATGGCTGAAGCAGCAGGTCTCAGCTTTGAAAACCGGCCAATACTTTTCCTGGTGAAATAACTCACACCGAGAAACTTTGGGTGGAAATGCAAACAAGGTAGTCGTTATTGTCTGGGATTAAGGGAAAAATGGAGAAGGTACGCCTTGGGGTTTCTAATGATCATTCCATGCACCATTCCGAATGAACGCGGAGTTCAGAGAATGAACTGAAGGAAGGAAGGTCAGCGAAGCAGAAAGAAGAAAAACTCAAATGGAGTTGAGAGGAAGGAAGCATGAAAAGTGAGTGAGTAAAGCTTCCGTTTTTCGATGAAACGAAAAGCAACGGTATGCTGGTTTACTGTTTCCTAACGTTTCACAAGTGCCTTCGATTTACAATCTCTCCAGGACGTCTACTGGGAATTTTAATTGCTTGGCAACGAAAGTGCCAGGTGATTCCCCGTATCAAACATGCCACGAAAATGAAATGAGCTACATCCGGTGAGCGATACCTGCCCCGCTGGGACCCCACTTATCGGTCCTCAGGTACTTCAGAGGACCAGGAGTGCGAAGCGCTGAAGACCGTGCATAGAAGCTTTCGCCTTCACGTATAAGCTATGTCGATGTAGACACAGAAGGAGAACTCGTAACGTATTGACCGTATCGGTAATGGTGCATTACCCAACAGATGGGGAACGGCTTATGCGGTGCGACTTCCACTGCGGTGGTTCCGTGGGGACCGGGAGCGAATCTTGCACTTGCACTCGTACAAGTCGGATGGCAGTTCGTGGGACCGGAGCTGAAGGCGGCTTGGGAGGCGCTGTGCAGCATTTTTCGCGGTCGGAGGATTGCTCAGTGCTCTCTCATCTTGGGCACGGCCGAGGTGGGGGAACCGTACCATCGGGAAAGGATCGTGCGTCTGACCGACAGGCCTTATACCGCCAGGTTCAGGAAAGACGGATTCCGGATCACCGGGATCGCCGTGACGCCGCTGGACGCGGAGACACCTTGTCCCGAAGCAGACGTCGAGAAAGGCGGAACCGGTCACGACCACGTGGAGATCCTCCTCACGCCG
Source organism: Darwinula stevensoni (assembly GCA_905338385.1). Classification (NCBI taxonomy): domain Eukaryota; kingdom Metazoa; phylum Arthropoda; class Ostracoda; order Podocopida; family Darwinulidae; genus Darwinula; species Darwinula stevensoni. Next base: position 9,096 of record CAJPEV010005954.1, read on the forward strand.
GTGGCCACACCTTGGGCTTGCTTCGTCGACATCTGCGGAGAAGATCCGTGATGCCCTATTTCCTAACGATTCCCTTTTCGTGAATTACATTTGCTTCGTTCCTCGGTGATTCCCGTTCGATCGACGTATTCCACAAAGTTCCCGATTCTACGTAAGTTTGAAGACAGTGTCAAGGAACAAATTTCTTCTTCCGATCGTGCGTCTCAATATATGTCATTTGATTCGTAAACACTCATCGCTGCACGGCTCGTTCCATATTTCAGGGCTAAAAATAATATCACGGGAGCTGTGAGGAGGAGAAGTGCTAACTAATAAGATCGTCCAAAGATGGCGCAGAAGCGCCCCAGTGATATGCATAAAATATGTAAATGTTTACAGGCAAATATACGTACCGATAGGTTAATGGTTCTGATGAAACCTACGCGGCAGGTTATAAGTGGGATTTGTAACTGTTGTAAGTTCGAGCGGGAATAAATGATTAAGGATAGGGAGTCATTAGCGAATGAGCACCCGTTCACTGTGCCTCTTGAAGAAGATGGAAACCACAGGCCCCAATGTTCGACTTGATCCTGACCTCGCTAGTAGCCCGAGCGAAACGGTCCCGATCCGTCTCTAAAAACACCCGGTCGGGTCCCCTTACCCCGTCTCCGATCCCCGTGGCGATGGGTGGACCGAGTTCTTAAACGTGTCGTCTCTTCAGTTTTTCCCCCTTTCTTCCTCTGGATCAGTGGAGACCCTGTGGGAGACCAGGATCGAAGATCTCCCATGCGTCCCGCGAGAAGGAAAGCGGATGGAATCCGTCGGACGCATCTCATTCCAGCCCCGATCCCCTCATAGAGTGACGAGTTCAGCTCCTCGTCTTTTCGTTCCCTTTATTGCATAATAGAACAGAACGAAAATATACGATTCGTATTATTGCTGACGCCTGCCTGTATTTTATCGAGCCCCTCCACCCAGGCCCACGGTGTCCCTCTCGCCAAACAGACGATGTACTGCTAGGGAAGTGTGACCCCAGAGGGTGGCACAGAGGCCCTAATCAACCTGCGAGTGGTGAGGGATCGCCTGGCACCTCAGGTCAAGTACTTTCCCGGCACCGTAAACGGAGCCACCGACCGGGAAGCACTAAAAGAGGAGACTGGAAAGCTTGGCTTCCCGTAACCCGGAATAAATTCATACCGACTGTCAGTATGAATTTATTCCTCAGCAAAAACAAGTGCTCGAATCGTTAAATCATTCGCTGCGATTGGTTGGGGGAAACCGGATGGATCGGATGGACCGGATGGAGAGCAGAGGTCTTTCCTACAACTCTTTTCCTTCCTACCGTCGACCTCCATAAGGACTTCCTGGATATAAAGAAATCTCAGTTGAGAATCCCAATGTGAATTGCCTCCATGTTCATCGCTCGTGCCACTCGGTGGACGTTGCGCTCCTTTCGTTCCAAGACGTCGACCGGAATGATAAATTTAGCATCCGAGTCATCACATTTTTCCTCTTATCAAGAATTTCCCAGGGAGATAAATGGGAACACCTTCCGGAAATGTCTATCTACGCCCAGGTTTATAGATTACCAGGAACCCTTGAGAGTGCGAACCTTTCCGGACGCGTCTAGCTGCATTTCTCGAGCATAGGCTACACTTAACGGTAAGCAAAGGGTAGTGAAAGCGTGTAAGATCTCTGCCGTATCGGTAAAGTGGAGTTTTTTCGCAGAAGATGGGGCAAGCCGGTTCTGCCTCGACTGCACTGGTTCCCGTGGAAGTGGGAGGGAATCTCGCTCTCGCGCTCGTACATGCGGGATGGCAGCAAGTGGAACCTCAGCTCAAGAAGGTCTGGGACTGGCTCCTAGGCATTTTCTCGGGGAAGAGGCTTCCTCAGTGCTCTCTCATCGTGGGGACGGCCGAGGTTGGGGAACCGTACCATCGGGAGCGGGTGGTGCGTCAGACCGACAGGCCTTACACCGCCAGGTTCAGGAAAGATGGATTCCGGATCACCGGGATCGCCGTGACGCCGCTGGACGCGGAGACGTCTTGTCCCGAGGCAGACATCGAGAAAGGGGGAATCGGTCACGACAATGTGGAGATCCTCCTCACGCCGGTGAGCAACCCTTGGAGCTGTCACGTCGATATCTGCGGAGAGGATCGGTGATGCTTATGATATGCTTTCCTCACGAGTCCCTTATCATGTATCCCTTTCCTTTGTTTCCTGGGTGATTTCTGATCCATTAACATTTTCCACAAAGTTCCTGACTCTACGATAGATGGAAGACAGAGTCAAGGAGCAATTTTCTTCTTCCGATCGTGCGTCTCATAATACGCCATTTAAATCGAGAACACTCGTCGCTGCGCGGCTCGTTCCATATTTGAGAATTAAAAATAATATCACGTGATCCGTGAGTGCTAACTCGGTTCCCGTGGGATCGGGAGGGCATCTCGCTCTCGCGCTCGTACATGCGGGATGGCAACACGTGGAATCGCAGCTCAAGAGGGTCTGGGACTGGCTCTGTGGCGTTTACACGAGGAGGAGGCTCCCTCAGTGTCCCCTCATCGTTGGCGCGGCCGAGGTGTGGGAACCGTTCCAACAGGAACCGGTCGTACGACAGTCCGACAGGCCTTACAACGACAGGTTCAGGAAAGATGGATTCCGGATCACTGGGATCGCCGTGACACCGCTGGACGCGGAGACGTCTCGTCTCGAGGCAAACATCGAGAAAGGCGGAATCGGCCAGGAACACGCGGAGATCTTACTCACTCCGGTGAGCAACCCTCGGGGCTGCCACGTCGACATCTAAGGGGATTCTCAGTGAACATCTAATGACCTCCTCGGTGCCTCTTCCTTCGTGCCATTAATCTCTTTCCTGGGTGCTTATTTTCTTGGTGCTTATTTTATTCTCGTTCGGCCGTTCAAGCCAACGGTCGATTCTCCCGGCCTCTGGAGCGCATGTAGAGTCCAGTTGGTCGCTGTACAAACAATCTAAATTACCACGCACTGGTTCCATCCCGGGCAGGTGACATATCGCGCAACCATGACTTCTGTAATATAATTTGATTTCCTCGTACCATTGTGCATTTCTCATATTTATTTTTGCACCAGTTCGAACATTCTGAAGACTTCCCTAAAAATCAAACTCTCCAAACAAGATGCCT
>CAJPEV010005955.1:1708-12234 GCA_905338385.1 Darwinula stevensoni
GATGGAAAATACCCCGCGCCTCCGAGAGCGTCGGTCGCCTTCATATGCGAGGACCCACTGCAATTTTCGGATGGCTCTGAGAAGCACCTAGCCATATGTGGATTATTGTACGCAGACACTTGGTACACCGTGTCGAACTTCGAGCTCCTCAGCTGCGACCTTCCCGGTTGTTCCAATCGAACTCCTCCATTCGAATTTAATTTTAAGAAATGTGTTTTAAATTTAGACCTTTTAGTTTCAGTAAAGAGCCCCTACAGAATGCTGAACGAATACCGTCTCAAAGTAGCATTGGGAGAAGAGAACAGATGCGAAGGTTGCGGTGCGGAAAAACATCTTCCACCGGCTCGCAATATGCTCCAATTGGCAAGTAAAATCGTTTGGCTCCTTACGTCTCACTCCGTATGCTGAGAGCATTGTTCTCAAACTTTCCTTTGACTTAGACTTCTACAATTTTGAGATTGGCTTTGAAGCGGAATCGACGAAGGTACAAAGTACGACTCGGCCACTTTCGTCTCGATGTATGATACACTGATCCCCCTTACCGAACTCTGAAACCGTGGGATGCTTGGCTTCCTCACGTGCCCCTTAGTTTGCGCGTTTAATGAGGTACTCTCTAGGATAACTCGAACGTGACAATGGAGACCGAAGGTCTCCATTGTCACGTTCGGCTTAAGGTTAAGGTTATAACCAGGTTTAGCTCTCGTGGACCACACGAGGTTTCGCCATGGGTTTGCAAATCCCCTGATGAGGAATCTTAACCTGCAAGGTCAGAAAATTGCACTAGGAAGAGTAACTTTCACTGTAGAGATACAATGTGAATTGTTAATAGCATGACAATGTGGCTACCGAGTCATTTAGGTCATTGGGTGTGGTATGCACAAAAGAGCGGCTCACGGTGTTGACTTATCACGGTGAATTCGTGTACATGGTTGGTCCCAGTGAATAAGGTCTTAGAACCATGAGTCTAGTTTTCTGGCGACGGGGCGATACCGAAACAAGAGCGAATACCGCACTAAATAACGTTATACCTACTCATTACGCATGACAGGTGAATAACGTTTCGTCATTGATGCCAATGAATACGTCCCACGTCCACTTTATGTGTATATCTTCTTAAGGCATACCACAAGGACCCAACTCCATCAAGCAACTCGAAATTAGGAAAATAAATCATTTACTTATTTCTGCTCCCATATGAACAATGAATTAAGAAAAACCGTAGTTTGAAAAATGTGATAGGTGTTCTTCATAAATGCTTCCTGTGTTTGTCTGGAAAATTTGCGACGAAAGATTGATGCATTTCATGAATGCGAAATGTTCTGCCTCATCGGGACAAGGCTGATTTTCCCAATGAATCCAACGTCGATGAACTCATTGGGAAAATCACCCTTTAATCGGAAAGATTGGACTGGGCCTGGAACCCACTCTTATTCTGGTAGAAATTACATAGGATAAGATAAGGGAAACGGCATAAGTCGACCGGGGAACCGTTTTTCTAATTCGAGACCCATGTATCGAAATCCCATCCAGTGACCCACGTCTCCAAATACTATTTTTTCGTTGCAAAACTGGAGCGTCATTTGTTGGCAACTCGAAGTCAACCAAAGAAAAAAGCAGTGCCTATTCGGCATTTTAAATACATATTTTTAGAGAGATGTTAAACGTCGGTCATAATGTCCTGTTGTACAGATTGAAGATAAAAAGCTGGTGGAATTGGCGATGAAGAACGCCGAATCATGTTTCCTTGGCTTGGGCGACGTTGACGGTGAGTGGAAATCCCATGCAAGTTTCTTTTTGCATGTTGCATTTTGAATCGTCCTCTGCAGGATCTGTGACGGAAGTGTCGTTCGGTCACGTGTGCCCTGACGAAGAGACCTGCTTCATCAACTGGCGGGTCGCCTTGAATAATTGGTTCGACGTCATCATGAAGTATGCCCACCGCGATGTGTAAGCGCAGACTACCTACTTCCCCCCATTTGTCTGGATGAATGGATTCAAGCGAGGTTATCGTTCCGCAGGTTCAGGGGATCCAGTATGGCTGATGATATTGGAGATGAGTTACATGACTACTTACAATTGATCTGGGCAAAGTCGGCGAAAGTAAGTGTTAGGAATTGTCTCTAAACGGGAATGAGGAGCAATTGTGAAGTTCGGCATTAAAGAAAAAAGCGGTCAACGATGTGAACAGTATTTTTACAGCAACATCTAATATTTTGTAATTTCAAGTAAATATTCCAATACTCCAAATATTCCAAAATTTAATTCCAGGATGATGAGAGATCCTTGAAGTTCAAAGGTGATTTTAAGCATGGGAATATATGTCATTCTACATTTAAAAAGTGTGAAATGTATATATAGGGGGGAATGCAAAAGTCGTGCAGTCCCATTCTTAAACTACGTTTAAGGGAAGAATAGAACGATATAAAAATGATATTATCTAAGGAAATGAGATTAAGGAATTTGCCATTGAGACCGATGGGTGTTTTCGTGAAACAGGTTGGTTGTGGCCCTTCCGTGTGTGGTGTGGCAGTCTCCTACGTATGCGAATACAAACCCGTGTATGAGGATATTCCAGGTTTTTCTCGTTCCCAAGAGAAATCTACGAAACCCCGTCTTAGGCGAATTTTCTCTTCCAGATGGGCTCACCAATTCTTGCCGATATACGCGGCGGGCGTCAACAAGGACGACGTCGGGAAAGATTGCTTCGAGAATTCCACGGATTTCCCCGGGCTCTGCAAGAGCATCCGTTAGCCGAACGAGTAGGAGCAGCCCATTCGCAGAGGATCTTCAAACTCGAATCCTTTGTGGAATTATTTTCCCTATTCTTCTTCTCTCGATCCTATTATCATGACTTTCATGGCTTTAGTTCGCTGCGATCGCAAATGTTTTACCTTGAAGGAGGGGAATTTTTGTTATTCCAGCCAACGCTGAGATGTTTTTACGAGCATGTAATTTTTTAAAATGAACTATGAATACATTGAAGTACGAATTTTGCTGATGCTCCAGTGGTTAAAACTGCAAATTAATATTGCTGGAAGCAAACTAAGTACTAATATCTAGTGAATTTGATTGGTAAACCATCGGTAATCGAGAATGGACTAAACGTATCGAATGGGAAATGCGTTTAGTCATTATAGAAAAAAACCGCACATCTCAATAAATTATCAGGCAAGAAGCTTCCTGCTACAAGGGGTTGAATGTATTAATAGTTGGATGAACAACCAACCTGCACCACAGAGGAAAGTCTACGTGTCCTTGAAGTCAATTGAGAAATATGAAGCATTCCAGACTGACACGTTCCTGGCAGATATTCCTTTGTAAAGTTTCATAATTTGGAGAAGTGACTCAACCTCATGGCAGTGTTGAAATTATTCATCTGTATTGTGTTTGCTGCCTTCAGAAATACATTTTTCGTCCTGACTTCGTTTCCGACTCAAATCCCGCACAGATACGCTCACAACATGTTCAGTATTCCCCATCGCCTTTTTCCATACTCAGTGTACAAGAATGTACAGGCCCGTATCAATCTTAAGCAGAGACACATCCTACTAGCTTCAAGGATGCCAGTTGTTTAGGTGCCAAATCATTTCTTGAACTTTTTCTTTCTACAATGTGTATTCCTTCCAGAGGTTCAAACAAGGGTGCACAATACTTTGAAACATTCTTCTCTATCGCAGTGGGAGCGAAGAAAACACATTTTCTTCGCGCCCATTCCGCTGCTCACAAAAGTAGGAAATGTATGTATTCTCTCTCAATCTCTGTGTATGTGTTCACAGGTTCCATAGGGGTGGAAATTCAGTACTACAGTGTATTTAGAATGAAGGCTTCAAGTTGAAATCGTTCTACAACGAAATTTCGATTGGGAAAATGTTCTGCATTTATTTGACGAGATTGGAAGGACTGGAAAGACAAACTTATATCCTATGCTGCCAACAATCGTGAAGCGAGCGTGCATTTCATTTCCCCTAATGCGTGCTTATTGATTCAGTACAATATGATTTTTAATAAATAAATACAATATGGAAAAGTAGATATCCGTTTGAGACTCGCGAAATCCATCATTTGAAAGTTTGGAAAGGAGCCGAAGTTTGGAACACTCAGAGACTGCTATGACGATCGATAAACGATCATTGAGATTCGTTGTCTTTTCCACTTTAGCTTTCTTATGTCTGCCATTTTACAATAGTTTAATTATGCTTGTTGCGGTACCCTAGGTGTTGCTGGTCTTTGGCCGTTTATGGACCTTCCTCTTTCCACTAATACAGTATAGTGCACTTCGAAGGGAACAATACAAATTTATTGCCCTTCCAGTGGTTCAAGCAAGGGTGCCATAATACACTGGCTTTGAAACATCTATATCTCCCTGTGGGAGCGAAGAAAACGGGTTTTCTCCCCACCAACCTCGATGCTCACATAAATAGGAAATGAGTTTCTTCTCCCTCTGTTCATGAGTTCCGTCAAAATTTAGCTGGAACATGTTCCAGGCTCCGGTTCGTGCCGGATGTCCGGAGAAGGTATCTCAAAATCCCACAGCATCGATCGGCCACTGCTAAACACCGTTTGATCTCAGATCTTCTCATGAACCCAGGACAAAAATATTATTTGCACTAAAAAATAGAAAATCCAGACACGGATACGAAAGCCGAAGCAGTCATGCATGACTCTAATCGTAACTACGACATGATGACTGGCAATGATGTGGGACGAGACCGAAACCAGCACTCCAAGTCTAGAGGAACAGCTAATTTAATATGGCAAAAATATATGGCAAAATAGTGTGCCACAAGCAACAAAAAGGAACTTTTCATCATCTACGAGTCAATACCTTTCTTATAGGCTTTTTCCTCCCAAAACCCGCCAGGGGGAGAAGTGAAACGGAATGATATTGGCATATTTTTATAGCGAGATTCAGTATTCACCCCAAATCCAGGGAGATGGAGCTTCGAACTTGCTAAAGCGTGTCGAGGAAGGAAGAAACATGCCCAATTTTGTTCCTGGTGATTGTCTTGGAAAGAAATACGAGGAGGTTGATTTTTTCCTTGGAAAGGGGTGGAATAAAGGTAATAGGCGCTACCAAAGCCTATTGATAAGTAGTTTAATAATACAAATCATGCAAGAGAAAAAGTACGGGGGCGAGAGCGGAGGCGTCATGAGAGCGAAGCAGATGGCCGTGTGTGCACGGCAGCCGCTTCCTATGATATTTGCCTTCAGGCCGACAGACTTCCTAAGCAAGTAAGAGGGGATCGTTCTGTTTCGAAATTTCCGGAGTAAGACAATATCTGCCTCAATCCAATGCAGAGAATTGAAATTGTGATCTTGAGTTCTAAACAATACACAGGAATTGTGTTAAGTGTGTGTGAGTTCATTCTGACTCGTAAGGATCGTGCACAGTAGGGAAATGATTATACACGAAATGAAATGGGGCATCCCTCGAAAACGTGAAATGAAGGTATCGAATGATGTAAACATTGTTTATCGTTTTTTGAATTCTTAATGTACTTTGAATTCTTATTTACAATATTGCGTTTTGGAGACTACGTGGTGAATCATGAAGGTGGTCACGTCTATACTGGAGCACCTTCATCTTCAGAGATGGTCCTCTCATCCCAATTCAGTAATTCGCTTTTGTTCGACATGTCCTTTATTCTGGTTTTGTGGCGAGGATAAAGCGTGATCGCTTCGAAGTTGATGCCCATTGCAAAAGGTAATTGAACCCTTTCCGCAACAATTGGGCTATGCAGAGCGGAGGGTCTCGGAATAAGGACCTCCCTCCCCATCAACCTCCAACTGCTCCATATCCCCCATGGATATCTTCCCAGAGGCATTCATCGAGTTGTATTAGGAGGGGCTTCAGCCCTTCAACTCGACTGGCGGTGCGTCCGTCACGAGTATTGTGCATACTATTGATGTGAGTATTGTGCATACTATCCTCGGGGGCGCCAGGACGGTTCATGATCATCAGACGCATTTGTAACGGAATCCTTCCGAGTTGTACATGTATTTGATATTAGATAAACGGCAAGGTGCCTCAGGGATCATGATCAAATCAAGTTTGATGATTTCTTCATTATCATTGGTTCGAACCTAGGCTCATTTCATTTTATGCTGTTCATGGGGACTATTTGAATTCGGATTTGGCCTGACTGAACTCGACAGCATTGCTCACAAGCAGTTCGAGACCTTGGAAATTATTGGTGGAACATCTATCAAGAAAGTTCCTACATGTTTCGAATTATATGAACAAAGTCTATCAATCGAAGCGTCGGATTGATAACATGCTTTTTTCCATCATGAAGCATACAATCACTTGTATTGCTTTGGTCTTAAGGTCTCATTTTATTTGTGTATTATTATGAGGTTTTTTTGCTGCAATTATTGGGATACTAAATCGTGAACATTAAAGAATGGCATATGTCTGCGAAAAATTATTTGCTATGTTATGGTGGAACTGTCATATTGCTCGATGTGTACAAATAACGTATTATTATTGTATTAATAACGTAATAACGTATTATTGTTATTAACTGTATGTTAAGCACCTCATCCGATGGTGAGAGGTGCGTATATGACTACTATGACGAGAGCAATTGAAGGAATTTATTGACACTATGCGGATCCTCATGAAATTGGAGAGAAATATGAAATGGAAATCGAAGTAATCGCTTTCAATATGTCAGAAGCTCTTGATATAAAAAAGGACAGCAATTGAAAAACATTACCGTTTCCGATACAACTGCAGCTGCATCCAGGTTGCATTGCAGCGCACAATCTTTGAGAATGGAACATAATGAAGACCATTGCTAGTAATATGTGTTCAATTGGCACTCATTTCCAGTAATGATTCTCGCGGGGGGAATTCAATAATTTTTTGTCCAGAGCATCTGAACTGATCTTGACTGAATCGAACAAGTTCATGAGATGATCGTGAGCATTTGTGCAATTTACTCGTTTTTGTACGAACCCGAAAATATTTCCATGCCATATAATCGCATTTAATTTTTGCTGTCTGTCTCCCTTCTTCCTTCAATGTATAATTAAAAAAACTCGACCGAAAGCCATTCCTCAGGATTGTCTTTTTTAAGCTGCGTTGAAGTAAAAGCCAAGATGGAAAACGCTGCTTAATTTGTTTTTGCACGTCCAAAGAGGAACGAGGAAACAAAAGCGTTTGCGTCGATGAATTATTTATCCCGTCTACCTAAGGCCATTCCATCAGCAATCGATTCATTCACATAAGTTCCGTCTTGTCGATCCTCTGGTCTTCACGAAGTCCGCACGATGGCTTCTCTCCGTGCAAAATTAGTGGTCCTATGCCTCCTTTTTTACTCTTCGGTCGCAGAGGAGGACGCTAATTTTCACGCCGTTCACCCTGGTTGGAGATACGGGAGCGTGAGCCGGGAATCTCTTGAATGGTGTCTGGGGCTTTGCAGCATCAGGTGCTTCGTCAGCGATCCGCCCTGCCGCGCGTTCAACTATCGAGGATCGGATGGGTCTTGCCAGCTGATCAAGAACGCGACGAGCGACCTGGTGACAGGCGATGGATACCAAGCCTTCTCTCCCTGTCTCACAGTTTCCTTATCGTCTTTTCAAAATAGTAATCGGTTGGAAATTCACGAAATGTGTTGCGTTTTAGGGTGCCTTACGGAGCATCCAAAGATCGGAGGAGCGAAAGCGGTTTACGATCAGGGCTGGGATGGGAAATACCCCGCGCCCCCTGGGGCATCGGTCGCCTTTGCCTGCGATAACACTCTGGAGTTCTCGGACGGCTGCAAGAAGCACTCAGCCATGTGTGGATTCATTCACCTAGACACTTGGTACACATCATCGAACTTTGAGCTCCTCAGCTGCGAAGCTCCCGGTTTGTGCCATTTGGTTCGTTTTATTCTAATCTAATAAAAGTGTGCCTACATGTAAAACTCAGACGATTTAGTTCCAGTGAAAGACCCCTACAAAGAACTGAACGAGTACCGCCGCAAAGTAGCACTGGGAGAAGAAAACAGATGCTCAGATTGTGCGAATGAGCCCCTTCCTACTGCTCGCAACATGTTCGAATTGGCAAGTCTAATAGTTTGAACCTTTCGTCTGTGTTTGCATGATGATACGAAGTTTTCAATCAAATTTTCCGATGTCTATGACAGTATTTTATATGTCTCGGTGTTAGTTTTGATTTGATTTGGAAGTAATTATCATATTTACTCCTTAACGGGATAGACTAAGCGACTAATGTTCATATGAACACTTTCGTCTAGAATTTCAGAAATGGTTCAACGTGAATTCAAGGTTTTCCCGTCAAATATATTTCAGTCATCTCCACACCTTCTTTCAGCATGGTTTGGTCTCGACAGAGGCAGTTCGGTTTGCACAATAGGGCATGGTACCGAACTTGTAAGCCCGTGGATGTTCGAGGTTCTTCAGCAATTTTTTGCTAATAAGGTACGCCCTTCGACGTGTCTACGGCACAAATAAAGGACAAGGTTTCCACGACAGAGACCGTTGAAGTAATCTTGTAAAGGTACACGACTTTGCACTTCAACGTATGGTGTGGGGTTGATTTGTAAGGAGGATTATGGTGAGATATTCTGTAAGGATACCTATTGTGAAATTTTTTTAAAAGGAGGAATAGTGTGGTGAGGGAAGCAGAAGCATCGTGTTAACAGTCTGTTATTTCGTACTGTCAAATTCTTACAATACGTTCGCAGAAGCTATATTCGAGTAAACCATGAACGAAGGCCTCTCTTCAGGTGCGTGTAGGGTTGCCTTCTCTCCCTCCTCTCCATTTCCTCTCGTACGTGAATCGGAATCTGAAGACGTAGCTTATGCCTGGAGGAGGTCAGCATGGCTGGCTTCTCTCTGCCTGCGATACTATTCTTTTTGGTCCGTTCATGACGTTCTCGATCGGTTGGACTTGGAACATTCTCCAGTCGGATTGTACTTGAGGGTCTCCTAAACGAAGGGTATGGGGAATTCCTGTACATGGAATTTTACCCCATTGAATTAGATCAACTCTAAGTAACTGGGAATCTGCTTCTCTGGCGACGGGCGAAACGATAAGAACGACAGCCGCAATAAATAGCATTATTCCTACTCATCACGCATGACGGCTGATTAAAGTTTCGTTCTTCATGCCAATAAATACGTGCCATCATCATATTCCAAATGTGCATAGCTTCCTAAGGCATGCTTTATGCACAACTCCATCACGCAACCCGAGTAATTTCCCCATTTCTGACCCTTATTAACAATGAATTACCTCTATGCGTCATAGAGGTTTCTTGAAATACATCGCAATTTTCGGCGTCTGCCGTGCAGTGGACGGCACTCCTGCCCCTCCAGAGCATCTCAGAATCACTGGTGCTGTCCACACTGTAAACAATTATGGTTCAGACTAGTACCCTTAGATGCTTGTATGCTTTCACAGCGGTTCCGGTAATCCATATCGGTTTGCTATCGTTTTAAGCTCACTGTAAAAACTATTCGACATAATGACGCCTAATAACAACTTGGTAGCTCTTGAAGTATTCAATATTAAGATTGGTGCTCAGCGCGACTCTATTTTTTGGGATCCCTTGAACCATTTTTTCACGATCTTTGCTAAATAGAAACTCGTGGGAGCGATCATATGAATATCTCAGATCGTAGCATTGATTATTTGCCGTGTCAAAGTCCTCAGATCATAATAACTCCAGGAATTAACCAATTTCAGTTCGTATAGGCTTGATTCCGCATAAACGGTTCTTCAAAAGTTTCACGAAAATGGTTCCAATCCCAACCTTCAATTTTACAGAGTCGAACCGTTTTCCACTAGATCCGCGTAATAGTTACTGGTTGGAGTGATCGTGCGAAAGTCCTAGGGAGTAGCGTTCACTTTCTCCCCTGTCAAAGCCCTCAGATCGTTATAGAACCGCGAATCAGTTTCATCTTATCCACTAAAATGGTTCTATAGAGGTTTCACTCCAGAACCTTTATTTTTTGCAGTGCAGGCTGTTCGAGGACTACGATGCTGTTGCTTCGCCACTAGAGCATGTGAAACCTCAAGTCGCTATATATAAAAAATAGTGCAAGGGTCGCTCAGAAATGAATGGCTCCAGCATTGCATACCCTTAGTGATGACTTCGACTCCTCCTTTCACAGTGAGTCAACATGACATCATCACCACTGTAGTCAGTCACCCTTAAAAAAATAGAAACCTGCTTATTTATTTCTGAGATTTTTTTCATACAAGAAATCCTCGTAATGCCGCCAGGTTTGGGGAAAATAATGCTTGCTGTATTGGAAGGATACTTAGTGTTGAATACCTATTCTTCAGCCTAGGGCTGTGCAACCTTTATTGGCAGTGGGCCACATAAAAATGTCAGACTCTTCACGCGAGTCATAGAATGCGAAAGAAAAGACTCTCCTCTTGTGCCCTTATGGCATATTAAGGCATAAGGTTGCACTGATTTGTAGTCGAGCAGATATCATTTGGTACACTTTTTATTTCACATATCATTTTGACGTTACGCATTGCCCCATCAAATATATTGCGAATT
>CAJPEV010005956.1:0-12230 GCA_905338385.1 Darwinula stevensoni
GGGGGGGGGGGGGGGGGGGGGGGGGGGGGGGGGGGCTCAGTCGCTGCTCTTTGCGACGGTAAATATTCGGGGGTTTTTTTGCCATGAAGTTCGTGATGCTTTGAACCACGAAAGCTGGAACTGTGGCCTTGGAAAAGAACAAAAAAAAAACAAATCCCTGATCCTCCTCGAAAGCGCACCGCTACCTGGAAAGCTCGACAGGCTTAATTATGCATCTTTATTAAGAGGGCGTGGAGGAATGTCATGGCCTATATGTTTGTTGCCGCGATAAAGAATGCATATTGCGTTTTTGCTACCAGATTCATGCGTTTACCGTCTCTTATTCTGGGCATTTAGGAAAAAAGCTCAAGTCCCGTCTAAGCATTTAATGTGAACTGGGTGTGATCGGTTCAGATTTTGAGCCGTGTCTGGATTTTCTGGGCAACCAAAGGCAGGCGCAGGCATTGCGTAGGAGTGAAATTTTTTTTTTTAAGTGTTTCAATATATATATATATATATTTTTTTTTAATGATGGGTTTGCCGAATGACAGTTGAAAACGAACCTGCCGTGAATGAATTTTAAAGGTCCTCCGGGTGCCGCCGACATTCTCGCCGTCTGGAAACGGCGCCGTCGCGAAGGAAAGGTTGAGAACCGCTGATTCGCGACAACGAGATTAACCCAGATGAGCCGGGCGAGAGCTCGTTCGTGAGACCAGATTATCCCCGTCTCGGTTAAGAAAGGGAAAAGGTTTTTATTAACCGAGACGGGGATGGTTTCCGTTTCGCCAATTTGGCACGCGACACCAAAATAAATGGGAAGTCGGCCTCCTTCTCCTGCTCCCTCGTTACCGCCTGCACTCGAAGCCAAATTTCGACCGAAAACTCGCAGCTGATTTCCTCTGCCGAGAGGAAATCGGGAGCCCGGGAGCCACCCGTGCCATCGAGTTGCGTGTGCGAGGCGAATGATCCGGCCTTCGTTCGACGTACGAGCGGAATGCGGGAATTTGATGACGGGCGCGGCTAACGAGGGCACCGCAATCAAGTGCAGTAAAGAATCGCGTGGAGAGAGAGAGAGAGAGAGTGAGAGAGAAAGAGAGAGAGAGTGAGAAAGAGAGAGTGAGAGAGGACTCTCGTACATCCAGCGGAAATCCGAGTCACCTCGAGAACCTACGAGGCATCCAGCAGTCGTACGAGAGACCTCGCTCGGGAGGCCGCCCCCGCCCGTCGAAGCCCCAAGAGAGGCTTTCCCGAACGGGTCAAAATCTCGCTCGGTTGGCACGACGTGCCAGCGGTTCTGAGCGGTTCTGAGCGGTTCGAACGAAGCGGCACGCTTTCCGAAGCGTCGGTTACACCCCCGCACGTCCGTGAACCTCGGAGCACAATTACGTTGCCGGCAAAAAGTTTCGTATTATTCCTTTTTTTTCTCTCTCTCTGTCTCCTCCTCATTTTATATTCAAGCATCCATAATTTTTTAATGAGCAATTATGAGCAAAGGTTAATTCAACCCGAGGCAAACTGCTCTCGAGGCGCACCGAAATACTACTCTTGCGTAATCGCTGCAATAAAATCCATGCACTCCCATAGCCAAAAAAAAAGCCGCACCAAGAAGGGTCGAGAGATTCAGACGAAATTTAATATAATAAATATAATATAATTTAAAAAAAACTCGCATCTGCGCGAAACGAAATCGACCATCGCCTCGAGCGCGTGCAATGAATATTCAAAGAGGAAACTTGCCGACTCCGACTTGAATGCGAGCGGGGAAATCGCAGTTTGCCTAAAACAAACGAACAAAGAGGTTCGCGAAGAAGAATGCGAAACGGAAAACCCTTTGACCCTTTCACTTCTGAGCGAGTAACTGCATGAAGCCCGGCGCACGCCATCGTCGAATCGAAAAGGTCATCGGCGTGGCGACGCGGTCGCTCGAGCAGGATTCCGTTTGGACGTAAGGGAAGGCAGGCCACGGATGGAAATGCGCGGTGGGGGAGGACCGCGTTCCCTCGCGGGAGCGCGGTGTCGTCTCGGCGGGCTTCTCGGGCGCTCGATCGATGAGCGAGTGTTCCGGGAATCCGCAATATCGGTCCGTTTTAGCCAATTTAGACAGATATGAGGTGTTCCGAGTATACGATTCGATCGAGAGTGTTGGCTGAGGTCACGAGTGTCGAAGTCGAAACGAGGTCGGCCGGCCGGCTCCGTGCGGCGCTCCTCTCATCACAAAAGGAGCACTGCGGCGCTCCTCGCTTTCCTGCCCTCCCGACCCTTTCCAGCCTTTGGCACTATCTTTCTCCCCCGACGACGACGGGGCTTTTTTTTTTAAGTATCCAGGTAAATGATCCACTCGGATGGTCCCAAAACGGGTCGCAATTACCTGAAACGGCCCAAAACGACCGACGCAGACGGAATGCCAAACGAGACGACGACAGGGAATGGGCACGCATTCCATCCGACTCGTGCAGCCGGTCTCATCAAAACTTGAACGAAAATCGGCCCTCTGCTCGCGATTCCTGCAGAGATCGGTCGTCCAGAACCATCTGCGTTTCCAAAACGACTGCCCCGCCCCGCCCCGCAAAACGCTCCTTCGTCGCCGGCACGTCCGATTTTGCCGTCGTCGGCTCTGATCCGGACTCGGAAACGCGAGACCGCGTCCAAACGGGCCGTTTCGAGCGACTTCTCGACCCGCCTCGAGAACGTCCTCGAGGGAAAATTTCGTCTTCCTCGGATGCCGGCGCGCGATCGACAGTCGTCAGAATCGTGAAGGTTTCACCAATTTTGAGAAGGTCGACATCCGACCGATGACGAGTACCAAAAAGTAAAATAAAAAACTGAAAAAAAAAAATAATCGGGAATGCCGCAGCCCATTACGGAAAGGTGGCGCGAACGTCGATTTTCCGCGTTCTTCGATGGCGTCTGTCGATTCGCCCCGCCCCGATGACGTCATCGCCGACGTCACGCGCCCGCGAAGCTCCGCTCGAGACGCCATCAGGTGACGTCATCAGTGCGAGAGAGAGAGAGAGAGAGAAAGAGAGATCGGCAAAACGGAACTCGGACGCTGGAGAAAATGCGCGTCGCCGTGCCCGAGAGAGTTTCCACCGCCCGTTCCCGACGGGGGACGTGGACGCGTCACAGACCGTCCCAGATCCTCGAATGGGATTTCGGCCCCGCGTTTCGGACGTGGACCGGGGCCGAGCGGCTCGCGCGGATTCTCGAAGCCGACGAACGACGACCGACCCGAGGGCATCGTCGACTCCGTCGTCGCACGGCCACGGTGCAAATCCCCCGACGGCCCGATTTGTGTGCCTTTTCCATCAGAATAGCCATCACGATCGACTCGCACGAGGAATTCTTGGCTTTCCGCCGAACAGGCAAGAGACGGGGATTCACCCGATCGTTCGTCGCACCTGCGGAGAGACGCAGAAGACGCCTGGCCCCATCCCAGCCCGGCACGGGTTCCCCAGAAACGCCAGAATCTCATCGTTCGATCTCGGAAAGAGCGCAGATTCCCGTTCTGCGCCGTTCTGCGCCGTTCTATACGGCATCTCGTTCCTCGGAACGGCAGATAGACCCATTTAAGAGTGTGATGAGATTCGGTGCCGGCTCCAGCACGTAGCGAATCATCCGCCGTCCAAACTCGGACCGACCCTGACGAATCACACGACGTCGGCAGATCACGTGACCGTGAAGTCGTCCCCGATCGGTGGATCCTAGCGTCGCGATCGCCTTCCTCGCGCGAAACGGTGACGTCATCGATGACGTCACCGGTCGGTGAATCCGTCGCGGATTCTGCTTCAGATTGTGCTTCCTTGCGCAAACATACTCGTTTTCATGCTGAGGCATTTTCATCCAGCGATCAGAATTCAGAAATAACGACTGGGTCGTGCCTGGGTCGTGCCTGGGTCGTGCCTGGGTCGTGCCTGGGTCGTGCCTGGGTCGACGACGAAATATTTCAGAATGAAAGAAAATTGACGGAAAGGCTCGATTGAAATTTCCATGAAAGTGTCACCAGCAGGAAAAAATTTGCCTCAGAAAATTGACATACGAAGAAAAAATGCAAAAAGACTTCTTCGACAAAGAAAAAGCCCACGTTGAAACATCCCACGCGACGTCACTCTGTCGTTGGATGTGAAAAATGCAGATAATACAGAGCGCCACGAGGTTCCAGGAAATTCGAATCCGTCGGTGACGATCCCGGTTGCCCGCCCCCGATCCGATCGCTGTGCCTGGCTCCACGTCTTTAAACTTATTCGAAGGGATTTAATAGGATGACGGTGAAGAGGAATCTACCCAGCCGGTTTCCCCTTCCGGCCGAGCACGGAGCGGAGGAATGAAGAGAGGAAGGAATGGAGAAGGGAACGGATGGAATGAAGAGAGGAAGGGAACGGAGGAGGGAATGGGATGTCGACTGACGAGGCACGCAGTCCCCCTTGAGCCCTGCTCCCGAATGCACGCCTCGTTGGCGACGCTGCACGCCTTTGCTGCCGACGGTGCGCCCGTGTGTTCATGCGTCATCCGTGACGCTCCCCCCCCCCNCCCCCCGGCCGCCCCCCCCCCCCCCCCCCCCCCCCGCCCCCCATTCCAGGGGACGCTCTCCCCTCGTTCGGTAGTTACGTGCCTCTTTATTACCCCAAATGAATGATACGCGTCGCAGGAGAGCGTTCGATGGAAACCAAAGATGGTTTTCGTTGCCGACTTCCGACCGGTCGGTGTTCTCAACGTCTCTCAACTTCGCGTCGTGGACCAAGACATCGAGAAAGAGTTTCCCCCTCGGAGATTTTCTCCGAGATTTTCGCTCGGGAATGCTTCAACTGGCCGCGGAGTCAATTCCTTCCGTTCTGAGTTTGTTGACTTAGGCTGCCTAGTTCATCAATCCCCCCCCTTTTTCCTCCCCCTCCCCCATCCCTCCACCCCTGAGGTACCCCCCCAGGATCATCAGCAATGTTTGTGCATCTCGAGATCAAAGGAACGTTTCGTGGTCGTAATTGCATCAGGATCATCTCTGCTCTGGAACTCGAGCGACTTCCCATCTCGTATCCGTATTTGCACGGGGTCATCGAAGAATAAAAGCAGCGCAGATATAACTTTAAACCGTCTTATTCCGTCCACTGCACTCGGACTCTCCCAGAAACATTTCCTCGGAAATACGATTCCCCCTCCCCCTCAGGTTAGTCGTAAAAAAAAAAGATCGACAAGAAACAACGGGCTGTGACTTGCATGCCGCGTGGCTGATCGAGCGGGTGTCGTTCACCGGAGAAGAAAAATTTTTGCGTTTGCATTGCACTGGAAATGGGATGAAAGACTCGGGAGACCCAGATTAAATACGTGACCGGATTCCCATTCCGGCAAGGTGATTCCATCGCGTTCCATGGTTGTTGTTTTGTTTTTTTTACTATTTAATATCTAAATGCAAAGGAGCGACGAGGGACGAAGGGGGGAGCTGGGAAGGATGGGGGAGGGATGGGGGAGGGATGGGGGAGGGATGGGGGAGGGATGTGGGATCGTCCATCTGCGACGCCAGAAGAACGCAGTAACTTTTTTTTTCTTCTTTCATTCTACATTTATGGAGAAGTTAAGAATAGAAAGGGGAGAGAGAACCTCATTTTCGTCATTTGCAAGAGTCACGCGCAAAAGGGTAATGGGATAACTTCATTAACTTCATGGGGAAAAAAACAAATTAGCATCCTATAATGCAATTTCGATCCTCCAGGATGCATCGACAGCAGGGCGAATTTTATTTATTTATTTATTGAAAATCGAATAACAAAAAAAAGTTCGCATTTTCAGTTTCTTTCGCGTGAGTTAGAAGGAAAAAAAAAAGTATAAAAAAAAATCGGATTCGAATCGAATCGAATGTCTCGATTTCTCGAGCCGCATTTCCGCACTCGATTCAGATTTTGCCCGTTTAACCGATTGAGTCGCATTCGGCCGACGCATTTTTTCGATTGTGAAGAATGAGGGGGGGAAAAAAAAGCCTTGAAGCGCGGTTCTCCAGGACTTCCTGGCTTCAAAAAGAAAGAAACCTTTGCCGGCAAATCGGCAATGAGACGCTTTTTCTTATGTTTTTTTATTTTTATGGTTCCCTCGTGGACGCCTGCGAAGACCGAGGATTTCCTGCGATAGGAGCGCGGGAAAAGGTTGATGTCAGATGGCCTTCGCCTCTTCGAAATCGGGCGTTCCTCTTCTTCCTTGAATGAACTTCGATTTTTTTTTTTTTTACCATTTTATTTATTTTTATTTTTATTTTTACGGGCAATTAAGATTGGCTGAATTTCCTATCGCTCGGTCCCAAGAAGTTTATCTGGTGTCCATTAGGAATTCTCCCGCGTCAAATTTTTTATTCGCGTGCAAAAAAAGTGCCAATTAGATTATTTTGCATCAGCTGCCACTTTGACAACCAGACCATAACGTCTTTTTTTTTAAGCCTTGGTTTACAGCGCAGTAAAGTATAGTATATACCTACGAAACGAATTTTTTTTTTTTTTTTGCGTCTTGCACAGCTACCTTTGTTCCCGTTCCCTCTATAGCGTTCCGCCTCCGGACTCGTTTCGTTACGTTTTCCCATTCTAAAGATTAACCGCGGAGAGTAGCTCACGAGTGAGCATCGCCACGGATGGTTCGCATCGCCAAGGCCGGACTAGAATGTTAACTTCGCCCCAGCACGCCGCTCTCCCACCTGCATCTCCTGCGAATCACCGATCCTGGCTCACCTGTCGATGAGGATGGCAACGGGGTATCAGCCGCGGGAGAACGAGTCACAGGCGTCAGTCGAGGCCCTTTTCGAACGGCACGGTGAAGAACCCTCGGCGGCGTCCGGCCTCTTTTATGCCCAAATCCCCTCCACCATGCGTGGGCCCACAGGTTCGCCTCCGTGAACCTCCTTGCCGCGTTGCGCATGCGCGCTGGGCGCCGTCACCTGGAAGCGCTTTTCTTGCTCCCTCCTCCCCCTTATTTTTCCCGGGTGCGCTTGACCAATGGGGCTGGAAGAGGGGTGAGAGGGTGAGAGGGGGACGGAGAGGAAGCTTATTGCCAATACCATTCAATTAAATGAGGCTAATCCCGACTTTCAAATTAGCCATCCTCGGCGGGAGGAACAAGAGGTTTCAATCAGGGATATAACCCTTTGCCGAGCTCTCTTGGGTCCTCTCTCGCACGTTTTCGAATGTCCTCGTGTCCTCAGACGCGTCGCATTTCCCCCCCCCCCCCGTTGCCCCCTTTCGGTCTCGGTCCCCCCCTTTTTAGTCTTCGTGGCGAGGCCGAGCCCGTGGGGAATTCAGGGGGCAAGATCCGGCGCTAAATATTTATCGAATTCTCGGGACGAGCTGCGCATTTAGAATAGCGAAAGTTGTATCTTCGAATCAACTTTGACGTGTGTTTATGAGCGAGAGACCCGAACTGCATCAGGCGAAACGAAACACGAAGCAAAATTGGAACTCTCTGGAAGGCGGGCGCGCCTGTCCCGCACGAGAAATCGGTCTGAATAAATAGGTACGACGACGATCCCACGATATCAAACACGACTTCAACGACCTGCGTTATCTACTCAAGGTGGCTTTATGAAAAAAATTTCTTGGGGGGGGGGGGGGAAGACACCCCCACCCAATGATTCGTGGGGACAATTGCTCCCAACTCGCCTGAGCTCGGAGTTCCCGGAGGGTTCCGTTTCATCGTTCGAACGGCGCCATTCCACTTCGCTGACCTGTATTAGAGACCTTCATTAGAGCGACCTTTTCTCATTGCCCTTCCCTTTTCTTGTCTGTTCTATTCCCGGTCTAATAGGTCCCCAATCACCCTTCCCGTCTTTATAATGTTGTCCCGAGTAGATAACGCAGTTCGTTGCAGTCATGATTGATCTCGAGGGATCGTTCATCGTACCTTTTTACAGCAGTTTTGTCTTGGGGTTCAGGACCAAAAACCGTCCAGGATCCTAATTTTTTTGGGATTTCTTCTCCCGTGTACAATATTATTTTATTATTGATAGTTACCATGTATAATATGCTCAGCTGAAGACTTGGTTTGGTCACGTCTTGGAATCTACCGAGAAGATTTCACCAAATTGGCGGAGGACCGGAGCCCTTTGAAGACTCTCCTGAAGCTGCTGCCCCCGCATCCCGAAAAGGAATAGCGAACATTGAAGATGGACGGATGGACGGATGGACGGATGGACGGATGGACGGATGGACGGATGGACGGATGGACGGATGGACGGATGGACGGATGGACGGATGGACGGATGGATGGCTAAGATGCTCATGCCCTGATGCCCTTCAACCACCTGCAACAGGGTAGAGCGCCACGAAGGCGGCCTGAGACGATCATGCAGCGAGGCAGTTCTTTGCCCTTGCCAGAACTGATGGATGGCAGGCCGACTGCCCGGCCGACTGTCTGGCCGACTCATCGCGGAAATTCGCAGGAAGATTAAATTATCTGTCTGCATCTGAGTGAGATGGAACGGGATGAGATCTTCCTTCGGGGGGAAGACGGTCGGAAAACGGGAGCCAGCGGTTACCGCCGGCACGAAACGGGAAACCGCCGGCCAATCGTTCGGTATAAATCGACTTCCGTCCGGCGAAAGCGGCGGCGGAAAGCGGAAATTTCCGTTCTCGAGTCCGACGAACTTCCGCCGTTCGCCTTTCGCGCCGTTTTCCGGTCTGCATAAATCCACCTTTAAAGCTTTTCCGAGTACTACCGGTTTCCTCCTCGTTCTTCGGAGAAGGGTTTTCTGAATTTCTCCCGGATTTCTTCCTTCGGATATTACGTGGGTATTAGATGATGAAGTACTATTCCAAGGACGAACGAAGATGAAGGTCACAATGTGCCTTTAAAAGGGCCTTTAAAGTGTGCAAAAAAACAAACTCTATGTGCCTCCATCCTGTCAACACGCTAGGGGGAAAAAAAAGTTTTATCCCAAATTTCAAATAAATAACAAATACAGCATAACAGGAAACTGGATTCGGGTCAGTTCTGAGGGGATTTTGCTGCTTCTCTCGAGTTGCATACGAAGGGGCGATCCAAAAAGCCCTAAGATAGTTGGAATGATCGGAGAAAGCTGAAATTTGGTTCCCATATTCATTCATCCTTTTCAGCAATTTGAAGGGCCAGCAATCGGTCTTAGGTGCATTTATATTTTAAATAATAATTTGCACATAAGATACGTTCTAGTCACTGAAAATATCAGTTTCAAATAGTAAAATTTTGAATTCGGAGCAATTTTTTATTTGTATGTAGTATTAAAACTATTCATATGATATAAACGTAATCATCCCGATGAAACAGCTCATTCGACAATAACAATTTAAAGCAAAACTTCCTGTGAAGTGGCCATGAAGGTGAAACTGACAACGGTGTCTCTTCAGTGAAGCCATTTCAGCGTTTTTAGTTGACGGTGGAAAAGGGATTTTTCCCAATAAATTTGAAGCACTGCTCCAACAATCGGGCTAGCATTCGTGTCCAAGGAGGTAATGCAGAAAAGTAAAATTTGTTTAAATAGTCTGTCACATTCCCTTCTATCTCAGGGCAGATATAAGGGAATTCCCTCGTATTCCGCTCGTGAGCCCCTTTTCCCGGAGAATTCCTCGAGGATTTTCCCCCTCGCATCGAGCCAACCCCCCTCAATCAACTAATTAACACCGATGCGAGAAGGCCTAGTACAACCTTACAAAAAAAATTGAGATCGCAATTCACAATTCCGCATCCCACCTCCCGTCAGTTTTGCCGACTCGATCACTCGGTAACAGACAAAACTTTGTCGCTAAAATTTTTCAATCTGTCACAAAATCGTATACGATTTTACTTTCTAATCGCGAAGACGTCGACTCGAAGGCTCGGTTGCCTGTATTTATTCGGAAGCTGTCTGGCTCTTCAGGTCCAATTTATTTTAATGGAGAAAGAACAACACGAGCAGTTTAAATTTAACTAAAATATTTTCATCCACATTTAAGCAATTCTAAAGGAACCTTATTACAAAACAATGAACAAATGCCAACAATGAGGAAATTTTTTCATCTGTAATTCTTTACTTTGTGGTAATTTTCCAGCTAAAAATCCGACTTGGGAGGTACATGCCCGGGGGGCACACATTTGGTTATGTTTTGAAAAAAATTTTTTTTTTTGGTTCTAGCGAATTGCACAGAAATATAAAGGTGAAACTTGGCATATGCATGACTGACGTGATGTTCAGGGAAAATTCAGCTTTTGTGGTGCATCCCCTCAGGGCATGGCTTTTGGGTGGGCCGGCTTTTCCAAAGATATTTTTTCACCAGCGAAAAGGGCAAACGTATAAAGTTGAAACTTAGTAGACATATAGTTCCCCGAGTACTGGTTTCAGTAAAAATGGTACTTTTTAGGTAAAACCCCTAAGGGCACCTTTTTTTTTTGGAAGAGGCGCATTTTCCCGAATATTTTTTGATCCAACGAAACAGAGAGAGAGAGAGATAGAAAGTTGAAACCAGGCGCAGATGTACCTGATGGATAGCTGAGTAATAAGTACTTTTGAAATTTGTCCTCTCAGGGCGGATAACGGAAAGGAAGTATTTGATATTTCAAGATTTATTTTCCGCTCTGACAAAAAGGGGCACATGAAGATATTTGACGTTGGGCACACGAGAAATCATCGAAGTAATGATTTACATTTTTTTTTAAATGTCGGTAAGTTTTTGTCACTTCGAAAGTGAATTAATGATTAATCAATTTGAAACTTGGCTTCGATTGCCGAATGCAGAAAAAAATCCTACTTTTGAAGCATGAGAGGGAAGTTTTTCAAGTTTTTTTCTTCCTCTCTGACAAAAAGGAGCAGAGAAATTAGAAGTTAGACACAAGAAAAATCATCAGAGTCATGATTTCGATAAAACAAAAAAAAATTTTGGTTACTTCCCGTTCCCGAGTTCATGTTTCGACAGGAACACACTTTCAATAAAGTCTTGCCTCTTTGAAAATGAATTGATGAATTAATCACTATCCTAGATAATGGAGCGCCGAAGGCGCGACCAAACAGTTTCAAATATTAAATAATTTCAAATATTCGCCCTGAACAAAACCTGCCACAGGGATAACGATTTGTGTCTGAAAACATGCCAGTGAATGGGTTAGAGATAGCTCCTGTGAATTTTTTTTCCCTCAAAGGATCCGCTGAAGGGTTATTAAAATTAAGGGGAATGGTGTGATGAATTTTTTAAGGAGTAGATCTCCCAGCAGACCTTTCAGAGAAATATCAGTAGCACTCTATCCTCTTAGCTGCTGAAAGATTGGCAGGAAGATATGGAGTACGATACATATTTTAAAAACGGCTTATTAGAGACGAAAGCCTGGTAGGGCAGTAGCTTGCTAACCAAGGCGCACAGATGGTAAAAATGGAATTGCCATTTGGTGGACATTCCCACCCAAACCGATCTAGGCGAAGGAGGAAAACCTCGCTCCCGGACCAAACCCGACAGATTGAATGCCCAGGCTATGGGAGGTAAGCCTGCAGAAAAGGGCAAGGCTGAAGAAAGTTAAAAGAGGAAGGGACAGTGAAGAAAAATGCCAGAAATTGTCATGCAGCCTGCGTCTTCAGGCGGTTGAGGCTGCAAGCTTAACACGACACCCTAACCAGACTGTTTCTGCCGTTAGGCGTTAAAGCTTTGAGATTAAGTCAGAAAGGTAGTACCTAGCTCTTCAGAGGCAAACCCGGCTTAAGTCCGTCTGCCAGCACCACTGTTGGCTATCAATTGGCTTGACCAGACTTATATATATAAATCCTTCCACCGCGACTGCCGGTATTGGGGGTATGAGGGGGGTATGTCGTTCATATATAACTGTTATATATGAACGACATCCCAGACCTCATACTCGCCTAATTCTGAAGGACACGGCGGAGGATGCTGGCCGTGCCCAAGATTGCTGTACGCTGGAGGATATCGAGTGAGATTTCACTCTCCAGTTTCTTGACTTGTCCCTTGAGGTCTTTCAGGACGACGCCAGTTGTGTCGATGACGATCGGAACGACGGTGGTCTTCATTCCGTACAACTGTTCTACTTCCACTTTCAATTCGGAGTATTTCTCCAGCTTCTCCCTGGTCTTCTCTTGGGGATTGTTATCAGCTGGGATGCTCACATCTACGAGGAAGGCGGTCTTCTTCTCCTTCTTCTCAAGGTAATTCCTTTATATATATATCAATATATATAATGTTGAGTCCTATGTTTAATAAAGAACGGCTTTTTAAGCGATTACCTGGTAGGGCAGTGGCCTGCTTCCCACCGAGGCAGATTGGTTTGGGTGGGAC
>CAJPEV010005957.1:0-12226 GCA_905338385.1 Darwinula stevensoni
CGTGTCTCAAAAACCTATAGGAAAGTCTATAGGTATCCTATAAGAAATAACCATAGGTTTCCTATAGGACATTTCCGTAAGGGTGGGGAACCCTTTTGTTTCTGTAGGGAACCCTATAGATTCTATAGGGAACTCTATTGGTTCTATAGGCAACTCTATAGGTTCCAAACTGAACTCTATGGGGCCTATAGGAACCTATAGGATTCCTATTGGATTCCTATATATTCCTAAAGGAATATATAGGGAATTCAATAAGACATTTTCGTTAGGGACAGTAGAAAGCGCAGACTCATCTACAAAATTAATTTTTTTAAGTTTTCGCGACCTTGTACCGAAGGGAATGGACTCATTCAGGGCCTCGAATATTAGTTTGAAGCATCGACAAAATTGTCAATTAGCAGCTGAACCCACTGACTAATTCATGCGAGTTCTTCTTGCGGGCCAGATGGCATTACGAGGGTCTCTCTCGCCTCACTTGCATAGAAGCCGATGGCCATGGTGGAATTATTGCTTCTCCTTTCTCTCGGTGTCGTCTCAAACGATCCGATCCGCCATTACGCCGCGCATCACGGCCAGAGATACGAAAACGCGACTTTACGAAGCCGCGAACCGACGCTCGCTGCATGCGCCAGAAAGTGTTTGAAGCAGACACCCCCCTGCAACGCCTTCAACTACCGGGAATCCGACGGCTCTTGCGAGCTGATTCTCAGTGGGAAAAGCGGCCTCTTAGGGGCCGACGGATTCGGGTCCTACGCTCAGAGTGAGTCCAGCGATTTTACCGCGCATCATCTGAAAATATCTAAGAAAAGTCGCCGGTTCTGATGGGTTGGGGTAAACCTAATGAATCCGTAAAACATTTTTCGAGAAATTAGAGAGAGAGAGAAATTTCGAGAGAGGACTGGGTGTGAAATGCCCAAATCCGCACTCTTTTTTCCTTGACAATTTTGGTGAAATTCTTCACAAATCAATTTTTTGTGACGTCCACAAGGGATGCCTGTCTTCGAAGGTTATGGGCGAGGTAATTGGTCGAATTCGGTACATATCTGTGTATATTTGACTGGAACAGCTGTAATTCGCTGTCCAAAACGATATTCCAAGAAATGAAGAGAACAGCGTTTGGAAATAGACCCTAAAACAACACCTTCAATTCAGTATGACTACAAGGGAATTCGATCAGGCAACATTTTCTTGAGTGAGAGACAGCGTGTTAAGTCGTCGTGCTGAATAAGACGCAGTGCAATGTCTTTCTGAAATGCAGGACTGTGCCTGACGGAGCATCCGAACATCCAAAACGCCGAGGTATCATACGAGGGTTGGGACGGGGAATATCCAGCTCAAGCGGGGGCGACGGTGACGCTCCGCTGCGCCGATCCCAAAGGATTCTCCGACGGCGCTCGCCTCCACACGGCTGGATGCTGCTTCGCATCGCCGGATTCTTGGTGCAGATCCTTCCAGAAAGATGGAGTCCATTGTAGGGACACCTACCGCGTTTTAACCGTCATCTGAGCTAGAGGGGTCCGTTGGATCCCTAGGCCTCAATTTTTATAAATAGCATTCAAACCATTGCAGACATTTTCCTGTCATTTTTATTATTTCTCTTTTAAGTTGAGGAGACCCTGACGCCAGAACATCACCAACTTGATACATTTCTAAATGTAGAAAAAATTCCTTATTGATTTTAGTAACGTAAACAGCGTATATGGGACGTACTAGGGGTCCATTGGATTCCTACTACGTACCATGTACACATGCAAAAATGTCATCCCCTGATTCCTCCTTAGTTCGCAGCGTAATCACTTAATGTTTGCATGAGGAGCCATCTTACAACGAGAGGGAGAGATAAAAAGGGAGGAAAGAGGGGAAGCCCTGATTTTATCTTCAGCTCATGGAGTAGGATTACTCCCGAAGCAGGATCTTCCGAAGAGATGAGTAACTAATGTGAAATTTGTGTAATAGGAAAAGAATGTTGCCCGTAACACTTTCACTCTTGTCTTTTCATCCTTGCGGAACGTGTTGGAATAAATTTATTCCCCATTTGGTTCTTTATAGTATAGTCATGATGCCAAGGCGGTCTCACCCAGTATTAGTTACTTGGCTACGTCTGAAAATTTTCCTTCATGCTACTTGCTTTTTTAACGTTAGGCTAAGGCTCTTGGTCTATAGGGTTTTGATTATGAAGCTAAGAATTGGATAATTCAAAAATGCATTCAGAAATCCGAATAATGATTAGACTGCGAAACCGTAAGTTTATATATACATTATAAATAAAATAAATGTTTGCAACAATTTCATGATGGGACTTTCTTGTAAGTGAACCTTTTATACATTGTCTGGAACAACATCAACTTATTTTATTCATGACAGGGTTAATGCTACTCCAATCATATAAGGTGAACACTACATCATGTGTAAAAAGAGACGGTAAATCGGATGTAAAAGGTACCACGAAGGTAAAAAATTGTGAATTACAAGTGAAACGTATATGCAAGTGCAGTTAAAACACAGTTTCACAAAAACTTGTAAACTAAATATAACGAAGTAAAACCGAATGAAATTGAAATTATCATATTGTCAATGTTGTGAATGTAACACAATAGTTTTTAATTTGCAGGTGAGCAGGTGTATACTTACCCAGAGTGCCGGTTGACAGAGAAGGGAAGAGAATACATTAAATCGCACAATTAAATCGTACTGGAAAGCAATGGTGATAGAGCTTCTGAAACTTCGAGTATGTATTGATAAGTTCTTCGACAGTAAGACAAAACACTATTCCCCATGAGGTGTCCAACCTTTCCGGTGCGCATGCAGTCCCAAAAATTAAATTGAATTTGAAAATTTCTTGACCTTGAAGCGAACCTCTAATGCAAGGAGGAATATAATATCGAATGGAATTGTTGACGAGTTATTCACTCAAGCTTTCACGAATTAGCCCGATTCAAGGAATTACCCCAATATCTCACGGTATTGAGCTAATTCGTTTGGAAGATTGCTTATACATTGCACGGAAACTTTTATTATCAATATGGCCGAGTAAGTCCGAATGGAAAAGGAATTATCTCATTGCACATGTTTCCGTTGGTTGTCGCTGTCCCACAGTAATTTTTAATTTGCAGGTGAGCAGTTATACAAGTACCCAGAATGCCGTTTGACAGAGAAGGGAAGAGAATACATTGGGAGCGTGAATAAGACGGAATCAGGAAAAGAGTGCCTGAGGTGGGACAAGAAGCCCTATGGGACACCCGATGACTTTTTCGAGAACATCACGTATTCTGGCCATTTCACCAACGTGGATACCTGGTCTCACAAGAACTACTGTCGAAACCCGTCTGGAAAGGAGAGGCCATGGTGTTTCGTCATGGACAAAGATGTCCAATGGGAATATTGCGATATTCCCATATGCACGGATAAGGGTAGTTATTCTATAGTAATTCCGTACCCGTATCACATACCAATCAACCGTGGCTGATACTATCTTGATAATATTAGCCATTTCGTGCAAAATTTTCCCAGTAACCAACACCACCCCATCAACTTTAATACGAACAGAATTCTGCTAATGCAATTGCTACGGCGCTTACTGACAACGTTTTGGCCTTAAGAATAAGAAATGTTTCACCGAGGACCACTCGAATCAGGCAGACCGACGAAGGTGCCACGGCCTGCAACTTTGGTCTCTCCCTTGCAAAGCCACAATGCTAGATAAACAACCAGATGAACGGGAGGTGGATTTGGAAGAAGGTTGAATGTTCCACGCCGTGGAGTGCAATCTGTTTTTTGAATGACTTCCCCTTACAAGCCTGCCCAACTTACCGTTTGATAGATGCTTTAACAATAACGTTTCGGGTTTTTGGAACTTTCAAGTAATGGTACCATTTGACCGAGAAGAAAAGAGTTTTAATGGGTGGCATGTATTGTTTCATGAACAGACCCTCCGGAGTGCAAGATGACTCAACAGGGCGGTGAATACATTGGAAGGAAGAACGTGAGCCATTCCGGATTCCCATGCCAACCCTGGAGGAGCGTAGAACCACAAAATTACACTCAAATTGTAATGGCTGAGAACTTTCCGGGAATCCCGGATTACGAAGAGATTGATGAACATTACAATTTCTGCCGCAATCCCGATGGAGACGCTTCCCCCTATTGTTACAATGGAAAAGGGGGATCTCCACCATGGGAACATTGCGACCTTTCCTTCTGCCACCTCCCAGATGTTAAAGGACAAGAGGGGAATGTGTATCCAGAATGCCGACTTTCAGAAAAAGGGAAAGAATATTTGGGGAAGAAGGATGTGACTGAAACAGGAAAGCCTTGTCTCCATTGGGAATCGCAGCCGTATGGCATGCCATGGGATTTCTACAATTCTAAAATAGATTATGCTGAGCACTTCCTCAATCAAGACCCGACATTGCACAAGAATTACTGCCGAAATCCTTCCTTGTACAGGGAAAGGCCTTGGTGCTTTGTCCTTGACTCTGACATCGTGTGGGAGTACTGCAACATCCCCTTCTGTCATCACCTTGGTGAGTCCTTTCATTCACACTTGGCAAAATCGGCCGCTTCGCATCTTGAGGCCAGTTATTTCATCTTTTAGATCCTCCCGAGTGCAAGCTGACAGGAACAGGCGGAGAATACGTCGGAAGACGAAATACGAGCATATCCGGATCCCCTTGTCAACATTGGCTGTCTCAGTCACCAGAACCTCACGAGGCCATAAGGAATACCCTTTCCGCATTTTCAGATGAAGTTGATGGGAGCCACAACTTCTGCCGTAACCCTGACGGGAGTGTCCACGGTCCATGGTGTTTCATTGAATCTAAAGATGGGTCAATGTGGGAGTATTGCGATGTTCCTTATTGCCCCAAGACGGAAGGAGAAAAGTGCGATATTAGAGTCTCGGGACTTTGCGTCAGTGAGTATTCACCATTTTTAAATGAAGTTTTACGTCTACATATATTGCATTTCGCCATTCCACCTTTTTATTTTTTTTTCCCAGCTCCGGTGGAGTGCAAAAAAGGCAGGAAGGGAGACAAGTACATGGGAACGAAGAATGTCACGAAATCGGGTCACCGTTGTCAGCTGTGGATGAGTCGTTCGCCGAACGATCACGACCCGTCTTCGAGTTTCTACGAAGTTGCTGGTTTATTCCCGGACGACTTGCATCCTTCTCACAACTTTTGCCGGAATCCTAATGGAGACGTTGGTGGGCCTTGGTGTTTTAATGGAGATGGAACGAATCCCTCAATTGACTACTGCGAAGTGAAGCCTTGCTAAAACGTTCGATGCTCCGAAAAAAGGCATTCCATACAATTGAGCCAGCTGCATCATAACTGGGGAACTGATTTTCATTCACCAATAATTACGAAAAATATGCGCATACTTGCTTGGTGTGGTCAATAAGTTCCGAGAACGGTTATGTAACTCCGTTATTCTTTGATTGTCAGATTTCGCTTTTCGTAATTATCTTGGGTTGGATCTTGGGGTGCCTTGGTGAAATCTCTTGCTCATTGGTTTTCATTTGGATTTTTTTGGATATTCGCTCAAATGGACACAAAACTACTTTCGTGTATTTCCTTCGAGGAAATGGGCGAAAGATTTAGAAATAGGTACATTCAGTGAAAAGTTTGTAGTTCCTCACAAATTCTTTCACCAATTATTATCACTGATGCTGGTTAGAATCAAAACAATGCAGTGTGTTCCTCAGCCTCGAATTCACCTATTGCACATCACCGCCCATCTTCATTGGCGCACATAGAACAAGACACGTATTGATCGTTAGGAATATAATTGAATGCTTTCATCACGTCCTTTCACCGAATTTTCTTTGGACCCTCGACTCGACCCGAGTAAGACATTGTTGCTCCTATTTTGCTCTTAAAATTCATTCACCGGTCCCCTTTACTTCGAGAGAAAAAAGGTATTCTTTCGATCGAAAGGACATCGAATCTAAATCGAAACCAGCAGGATTGCTGCCATAGGTGAGGCGAAGTGACCCGGGGCAAATGAGGGAGGATGTTCCCCTTTTCTGCGGAAGTTTGGATATTATCCCATAGTTGGGCCTCTTGGTAGGCATACCCAGGCATCCAATCCAGCTGTCGGTCTGGATATTTCAGAACTTCTTTGATCATGTGTCAATGCGACTTACCAATGACGCAGTCTTTTTATTTTTTTTGTTGTTCAACTGATAATCTGTGTCTGGTATAAGTGTTGGATGCCGCGGTGAATCCTTTCGATCGCTTGAACATGTTTCATTTAAGAGTTGCACGATACATTTAGAACAGAACTTACAGTTTGACACCAAATTTGGTCACCTTTTTGGGCATTTCTCCCACATTCGAACTTGTGAGCAAATGCTCTCGACTGAGGAATGTCCCTGTCCATTATCCCAATATAAGAATTGCCAATGGAAGACACTCAGATATTTCTGGAAATGGTCGCTGAATAAGGTGAAATATCAGATTTTGCATGTCTTACTTGGCAATTATTACAGAATTTAAGCAAAAATCTCTTAAATGAATTCTTTCTCTTTCATTTCAACCTCATTTCATGATGTTTGTCATACCATATTCCGTTTTCGTATCTTGTTTCCCGTTTGACCTGTCTGTGATCACGACGTAAAGAGTAAGCGTGTCATCGTCAGATCGTATAGCCTTTGGTCGGGACTTATCCGTGTTAACGATTATTTTTGTCTGTGCTTGTCGAGTCTTGTACTCACGCGTTTACTGAAGTTTATGGTGTTGCCTATTGATCATATTACGTCCAATGGTCTGAGAGTACTATGCATTGTTTCTGTGCCTCGCTGCACGTCAGCTTGATTGGGAGAACTTATGTAATAAAATCTACTGTGGTCAGTGGTGGTGGTGGTTGTGGTGGTCGGTGGCATGTGCGCGCGCACCCATATGACACGCATGCGCACAGCGTGATCGCATGTGCTCTCCCCAAATAATCTTCTGCCTGCCTCTGGGTGTACGTCTCGTTCTCTCGGGCTAGCTTTTTCTTCCAGCCGTTGCGACTGTCGGATCTATTCTCGAGAACTGAGAATAGCAAGCGGGGAGGGGGTGGTGGATGAGTTCGGATTGCATATTAGGAGGAAAAGGAATGATGGAGGGGCAGGGAATTGAACCCAAGGTCTCCTGATTGACGTTTAGGTGTGCTACATCATCGAGCACAGGACCTTTAGATGTCCCTCTCCATGACTCCCTAACATTACTAGGGGAGAGAGGGGGCATTCTACGCACACACCCCGCCCCCTAATCAGGGCGGTCCGATACGGACTAATACCTCCCTGTGTATTACACTTGGAAGCCTCTTTCATCTCTGAATTAAGATTGGTTTCCTCGCCGGTCTGAGATCTCCGCTCATATATTTATCGGGATACCGACCCCTTTATCGATCGTAACCCCGTCTTCGGCACTCATGAGGAGAGTGACTCCCTAGGTTGAAAATGGCGGGATCCCACCTGTATGGAACGGAAGCGCTTACTCTTGGATAGGAAAGACGACGTCGGCAGCTTCGTAAACATCCCGTTTCTCCCACCGTATTTTTCACTCATAGGCCTGCATGAAAAGTGGTGGAGATGGACTTTAAGAACGATACACA
Source organism: Darwinula stevensoni (assembly GCA_905338385.1). NCBI lineage: Eukaryota > Metazoa > Arthropoda > Ostracoda > Podocopida > Darwinulidae > Darwinula > Darwinula stevensoni. The sequence continues at coordinate 7,600 of CAJPEV010005957.1, forward strand.
CAGGGTCACGATCGATCCTCAATATGAATGTAACTCATTAAAAGCATGTTTCATTGCCACGGCTGCTGCGTAGAGCGGTGAAACGAACGTCGAACGAACTCACGTTCGTTTGACGAAGTGAACGTTCGAAGACAAACATTGGAGATGAAAGGTGACCACGAGGTATTTTGCTTAAACCTTTTCCCAATCGCTCTTTTCTGCCGTTATCATTTGAACATCGGCAATTGAAGTTCTTCTCCGCTGCATTTCCCTATACCAGTTTCTTGCATTTGGATAGGATGGACACGGGTCCTTGTGTACTGCAATGAATTTGAATTTTCTTTGGAGTCCTTTGTCCCGGTGTCCCGGAAATGGGGTGGGATAGCGACTTTATATATACGCGTATCTTCTCCTTTAGATGGAATATCCATTGCAATGGTGAGGCTCAGGCCGACGCGATGTGTTAGTGTTCGGATTCTTTCTCTCACTCGAAAACCCATTGACGGTTGGGTCACCGGAATTCGGGTCATGACGGCTGTGCAGGCGTCAATGACGACGCGTGTTCTCTGTTCCCAACCAATATGGCGTCAAAATGCCCCAGTTTTCTCTATACCACTCCTATGGGCGCGCCATCTCCAGTTCTTTTTCTTAGCTCAGTGTTTGTAAGTCTCAAGGCAGCGAAGGCCTCTCCAGAGACATCTATATACAGGGTGGCACAAAAGTCGCGCACCATAGGGGAAATTACAGTCAATGTTCGAATCGTTTGGCATTACCTTGGAAAGGTAACGCCAAACGCTGCACACGTGCTCGCTGCACACATGTTTAAACATATCTTTACCCCACCCTCTCTTCATTTGTTAATTTTTCAGCTATCACTTACCAGCAAATAAATAAACAGGAATTAAGGTAGTGCAACAGTGAAATCCTCTATAGTGCGCGACTTTTGCGCCACCCTGTGCAGTGTATCTCGAATATAGACGAAGAAACTTGGACTTGTTCGGTGCCGAGCCAACTCCGTGTCACAATCAAGCTTAGTTTCTAAAATATGTGCCCATTCTGCTTTGACTGTTTTTCGCTCTGATCCATCCTCATAAAATATCGAGGTTGGCACTGCCGTGACAGGATGGCTCGGCACATATTGCATCGTGATGTCCCGGCGTGTCGAGGAGTTGAACTCCACTGTCTCTCTGCAACCAGCACGCGTTAAGAATCACTCATTAAGGATAATTTCTTTTGCTCGGGACGCTGCTCTACCTAAAGCGGAGAAGAGCGAAAAGGCTTGAAGAGGGTCGAAACCTTGACAGTTCATCAACGTAGGAATGAATTTTGCTGGAGCGCTCCAGAAGAAGATAGGGAGCCTACGTCAATATATCCTATTTCATGCGAAAAAAAATCTGGAAAGACAGGTAACTACTTTACTATGAAATAAGCTGACTTGCCTCATTTATATGCATTTTTTTCACTCCAAGGAGTACGGTTCCGAAGAGCGGTCAAGTCTGTCATCAAGCAATCACCGGGGATGACTGTTTGCTTTAGTGAATGCCAAATGGCAGGCCTGCATTCATTTTGGAGTTTTTGGTACTTTTAATCTCTTCCTCAGATTGGATGGAAGCAGTTGAAATTAATAAGATGCCATTTAAATTTTTTAAATGATACCGATGGTGTCACATTCCACTGAAAAAATTTTTCATAGGAAAAAAATGGAAAAGCCACACTTCAATGTGCTATATCAGAAAGGTGCATTCCCAGTTGCTAAGGAATGCGAGCGCAAAGTTTCACGGATTAGATTAATATTCAGACGTTAAGATTAATATTCAGCCATTCGAGAGTCTACAGAAACAGTCAGACTAAGTGGAATTTTCTGCGCTGGGAAATTATTCATTGTGCACGCCCCTTTGTTCACCCCTTATTCCGTTTGAATCCAGAATAAATTGAACCACTTCCTTCTCACACAAACACGTCCTCATGTCTCTTCTTGGGTCCGGATAGACGCTATGCTGATAATGGAGCATCTTACTGAAAAGCTCAAGCAAGACTGCCAATGTTGACATTTCACCGACCTTGTCGCGGGAGGGTCGTTGTAAAACATTTTTAGTGGCTGTTTCACTCGCTCTGATTCCTTCTAGATAGCAGCGTTATCTTGCCTCCGGCACCTCTCTGTAAGATGGGTAAAAGATTTTGGCATAATGAGCCAATGCTTTTAAGTTCTAGTTATTTATTCCGAAACACCGGGTCAATTCTCCAAGGGATTATCAAGATCAGATGGACAGAACATGTCAGAGCGGACGGAAATTGGTTTTATTTCGTATTAGAAGGGATTTCCATGAAAATAATGTTAATTGGTCAGATAAGGCAATAGTAGTAGGAGCATTGACAAATTGCTTATATTAAGTTTGAAATTTTACTTGAAACGTGTTCAATGTCATTCCTTGAAATTATCGGGTAGCTGGAAGTTACTCAGGGTAAATCACGGCAGGCGATTTTACAATCGATTTTCATCGAGGACCGTGTGGATCCGGTGGAGTAGAGAAGGGCGTCCATGTTCCTCCCCACCGATATAGGGCTCCGCAGCTGATTCTCCTTACCGCACATTCTGAAAATTGTCCAAGTCCCCCCCATGAGTTCCTTCGCAAGGAAAATAAGTAAACATTTTCAGTTTGGGAATATTTCCACGTGAAAAACTTCATGTACGGGAAATATATCTATGGAATATATTTTTATTATAAATATTCCATGGTGCAAAATGAAATGATTAATCACTTTTTAGCTCATTAATTCGTGTCATATGATCAAAATAAAATGTCACTCAATTAGCATCTGCCTTGAGCTTTGTTCAGAAACTATGCCCTACAAATTTCGGATAGTAAAAAAAATCGTAAATTTTCAAACTCTACTTGACTTGCGGTCTAGCTGAGAAATTGCTAACAAGGACCGTGCCCCCCACACACCCAAAACAGGGGGGAGGTGGGAACCAAAGGCCCCTTTCCATTTTTTTTGGTCTGTCCCAGTCAGAAATGTTTCATCATGGCATCGATGGTTTTTCGTTGACGCTTATATTAGCCTTAGTTGTACCATCACTGACATATGGTTGGTTTACGATTGGTTTGAAGCCGGCTTATGGTCAGGCATGCCCTGTTGGACCATCATCGCACAAAATTTGACTCGTTGTTGGGAAACCGCACATGCCCCGGCAGACTTTCCAAAATTGTGAAAATACAGGAAGGAAACCGACATAAACTGCATCTACAGCATCATGGATCATGGAGAGAAAAGAATGCATCCTTTGGCCTCCTACTGCTCCTTCATCTGGCACCCTCGATGGCTGTAATTACTTCATTGCTAATAAATTAGCCCCAAAATTAAACAGCATCGTCTTAAAACAATGTATCCACTCGAAATCCAGACACTATTCCACTCTTTCCCTTTTCAATCACAATAAATGGCTGTATTCTAAAGATATTTCATTAAACCTCATCTCACGACTTCAAGTTCAAGATAAACTTCAAAGCAAATATTTAATAGGAAAACCTCTTAGTTACCTCTCATCATATATCTCGCAACCAAGAAATACTACACATTACCTCCGCTTCTACCCATCCCTAAAATCACTCCTTCCACAAGCCCAAGCAACCCCCCCCCCCAAAAAAAAAAACTCTCGAGTATAGAGGCATCAAACATGGCATGTCAAAAATTCTTAATGTGCTAAGGTGTTCCCCCTAGACCTTTTCCTCCCTTACTATCACAATGCATACGATACCTGCATCACCAACACCCAAATTCCATCATTTTTATTATGCTCCATTCACGTTCTTAGTTCCCTCATTCTGAGCATACCCGACAGTTTCTTCCGCTCTTCCCACTTCTTTATATGCAACACTTCTTAAGTATGAGACCTAATTGGCACTTGGCATGCTGGCAATCAGAGAAGAAATGTGCAATAAACCTTTTTTTGTCGCTTTGGCTCAATTTTGTCCATTTTTTCTTCAACGAGGACAACTTGCAGTTCAAAATTGTCAACCATTGAAAAATCGCTTTCGCTAATTATACAATATAATTATCCAAGTGCGCAAGGCACTGCGATCACGTTCGAATTTTGTAGGGAATCCGATAGTTATTACTGGGTCCCGTTGTCGTACCTGATCCCTTGAAGTACGAAGTCGGCGTTCCTGCAGTCTTCATCGGGGAAGGCGATCTGGGGACAGGTAATCGTCAAGTCCGTGGGGCACTGGAAATGACAACTACCGAAAATGAAATGCAAAATAATCAAGAAACTCGATTTGTGAAAATAATGTCAACCCACCACAAATTGAAATCTACACGACCGCACAAACACGTTCCGATCGGCTCTTATCTCGTCCTGTACGTCCATCGTTTCCCCAGGAAGGAAGTGCTTGCTCGTGATGCAAGGTGCATCCTTGATCTCGACTGGAAATATTGCAACAAAACACGGTTTTTGCTGACGACTTGATGATTGGTTCAAAAACGTTCGTGCGTGTTGCTCGAATTCAGATACAGTCGACGAACTATATGGAACTATACTGTCGAACAATATTATTGGGGTTGTCGGAAAGGATCATACGGCTGCAAGGAACAGCTCTTACTCAACTGTATGATCATGGATGATGCCAGAACCAGGAAGAAGAATCTC
>CAJPEV010005958.1:1427-12219 GCA_905338385.1 Darwinula stevensoni
AAAAAAAAAAAAAACAGGAAAGAGAGGAAAAATGGTTTTGCTCCGGATGGTGCGGCTCCACTTCAAAGGTATTTAATGGAAGCGCTCATCCCGCAAGCACTCGAATTCCTGGAATTATCGCTGAAAGGATGTCGTGCTTGGGGTGCTTGGTGCTTAGGGTCGCGTCAATTTCTGCCTTCAAAAGGCTTTGAGGGCCTGGGGAAAAAAAAAGTCCTGTAATTTTTTTTTCCACCATCAAATTAAATTACTGACCATATCGATGAAGTTGGTCATGAACATCCTAATCCTTATTTGAAAATAGTTTGAAAATATTTGAAGATATAAATATTTGAATTTTGAATTTTGACATTTTGAAATATTTGAATAACATAATTTTTTTTAATAATCAAATTTAAAGCGTTGCATCAGAAATCGAGGGTGTGACGTGACGCGTTGATACTTACTAGGACAGAGCAATTAAGGCCTGAAGAAATGGTTAAAAAAATAAATAATAAATTGGCTGATAACAGTGGTAACCGCCTGGGAGATGCTGAATAAACGTTGCTTCCAGTACCATTTTATTAGGAAAGTATAATAAATTTTCGTTTATCACATTTCACCCTCTGAGGCATTAGCATGTTATTAAAAGAATCCGCATCATTGCAAATGCATTATCAGTCAATTGGACGGTGTGACAATATGTTTGCTGCCGAGTCATTTAAACAGACTACGGAAGCAGGCATCGCTTGGTGGCCGTCACCGTGCGGATGAGACGGTGCTGCGGTTGCAGAGCGGGTGATGGCAGCTTCCAGCTGATGCCGTCGGTTCCGGCTGATGCCGTCGGTTCCGGCTGATGCCGTCGGTTCCGGCTTCCGAGTCTTCGATGAGGGACGTTCCACGCACATGGGTGGTCGAGTTGCTCGTTGCCCTAGCACTATTCTCGGGAATATCGCTTTGGTATTCAGGTCGTTCCAGATGGAGAGCGTGAGCACGACTTTTATTTCGAAGACAGAGCAGCAGGTTATCGAGGGCTTTTGTCGGTTCTCGGTGGAATAAGTCGCTGCTGGGCATTTTCGGACTTCCGACTTTTCTGTTCTCGGTAAACGTTCCAGCGACTTGGGACTCGACTCCGAGATGGGAAAATTCATCGACGAACTCGCCAGTTTCCCCGAGTCGGAATTTCGCGTCGTCTGATGTTCTTTCAGAAATTCGGGGAAATCTGCGGGGAAAAGAACGAAGTGGACTCGGGGAGTCGCCGGGTTCGTTCAGGACTTTCTTGAGCCTGGTGGCGAGAAGTCTCACGATTTTTCCGAGTAGTTAATTTGGTACGCTGAGATGGGCGTCCGATTTGGACTTGAACACTTTCAGAGCATTTACGGTTCCGCGACCGTGACGAAACGAGTGATTCCCTGACGGAGTAGTTAGGTGAGGACCGTGAAAACAAGATGTCAAGGCGATGCCACAATAGCTGTCGGGATCATTTTTGGAGCCCTTCCCCTCTTTCAAGACCCTTTGAGATGCTCGTAGCAGATGTTGTGGCCTTCTTGTCTGGGAAGGAGAGCATGGTGTCGATAACATCCTCCTCGCTGAATGGTGCATTAAGTGGTAGATGGTTTCCGGTATTATAAAGATGCTCAAGGTCGCTGAAATCTGGGAGAATGCGGTACTCTCTTCGTCAATGTGAGTATTCTGCGGGTGCTCTGGGATTTATTTTTGCAAGGCGTAGAGTTTTCAGAACCTCTTTTCGAGAAACTCGGCATTCCCGGTCGAACCAGGGCTGTTGGCCTTTCATTTTCCGCGTCTCTGAAGAGGCCCGGCATCAAGAGTTGCATCTCGTAGCTATTGAAAAGCTACGTCGATTCGATCATGGTCCAGCTCGAGTTCCATACTGGCTACATTTGGGAGGAGGAGGAGACTGTTTACGTCTACTTTCCTCTTGCGTTTTGGCATTGAATGAGTAGGGCGGAGAAATTCAGGGTTGGGTAGCGACCACTTCGTTAGTACTGCTCTACTGGAGATCGAGTGCGCCCGGGAAAATGGCGTCACGTTTCCTTCCCCTCTCCCTAACGATTCTATGGACTGTACTAGGCAAGCAACGGTAAATTATAACAATGCTAAAAATAATTTTCTCTAACGGGGTCCAAGAACTTTCCACTCAGTTCAGGAACTACAGCAGGAAACCCACTGAAAGGGACACGGAAGTGCATGGTGCACCATAACATGATTATTTGTTAGAGGGAATGAACTAATTGAAACCTGACAACACTGTCACACGAGATCATTAGATGCGCAAAAAGAGAAAAGCTTGGAGTTTTAAAGTGAAGGTGATTATTGATATGCTTCACTCCAAGCAAAAGCTCTCATAGAAGTTTCCAATGCTTTCTATCATGAAATGAAAAATTAATGAGAAAAAATAAATTTATATGCATTCTCATATATAAATAAAAATCAAAGAAAATAAAATTTAAAAATTTCAATGATGATTAATCATTTTTGACCAAAATGTACCACCGCATCAAGCCAGGGATGGCCGAGCCTGCATGCATTCTTCAGCTCGAACAAGGATGCTGAAGATGAGATCAAAGGCATTCAATTGATTGGCAAGAACATCTTTCTGCTCCTTGGGAGGCAGCTGGGGCAGCGGCTCACCCTGGACCAGGACATTCACATCCATGGGCTCTGTTGCAGCTTCGAGCTTGCTCGGATCCCTCAGTAGAGATTGGTGGTGGAGCTGAGAAAACTTCAGGTCTGTCCTCAGGGGTTCGGTGAAGTTGGTCACGATGGTGTCTGTGTGGTCCCAGATGCCAGTCTCGTTGCATCTGTCTCTCAGGCAAAGGAAGATGAGCAGGTTCAGTGCAGCAATGATGTGGTCATAGTTGTCCAAAATGCTTGTTTCAACACCACTGGGCAACGTGAAGACCAATTCCAGCAGTTTCCACAGTTGTTGGCTGACAAAAAGAGGATGAGGAGGCTGCAATTTGAGTGCTTGAATGAGAGATGACTTGAGGAGACCGATGAGATATCCTTTGAAGCCAGACTGACTGGACTTGGTCAGAAGGGCCAAAAAGAGTAGATGCTGAGCATCTAGATCAAACTTCATCAAGAAACTCTCAAAGCATTTTACACCTTGTTGCCGAGATTCCTTTGCAGGATGAAAGACCATGACGTTGGTGAGGCCATCCAACACTGGATAATGATCGGGATGATCCAAGAATTCAACCGTGAGCTGAGAAGCATTCAGGGCAGAGAGACAAGCAAATCCTAAACTCAGACCCTTTTGCACAACGAACTCTTCCTGTTGGGAGAGGGCTACCCTCAAAAAGGGCAAGATGCATTGGAAGACATGTAGTGGGTCGTACGGCAGCGGGATGTGAGTCCGGCACACGTTTTCTGAAAGACACAGGTAGAAAAGTGTGGCCAGGGAAAGGTCCTCAACTTCGATATCCCCTTCAGCTTCCTTCTGGGATTTGCAAATTTCCAGGAACTGGAAGAAATCACCAGACAGAGAGGCTAAAAGGGATACCAACTTCTCAGACAGAGCCATAGCATCACTTTTTGGCTCACTCATTTGCAAATCCAACACTGATAATGGTTTGGCAAAGAACTGAAGGAGGATGGCAACCATGACAGGTTTTATAGAATGGTACTGGGGATACTTGGTCACTTGGGCAGTGAGTGGCGAATAAAATTCACAAAGTCGTTCGGTGGTATTCACTAATCTCCGTACATTGCTATCGCAGTCCAACAAGATACGCTCCTTGCCCTCAAATGAATAGTTCTGCGGGTTGGGCAAACTGCGGATCCTCTGGTATAAGGTTCCGGCAATCCATGGGAGAGCATTCCTGTCACCTAACACCTTTGGCACAAGTTTACTCAAGGGGTCCAAGAGTGTCTCAAACTTGACATCATCCTCAAAGGCCTCCATCTGCTCCAGAAGAGCCAGGAGCATCTCCTTCTGAGACGCAGACTCGACGAGGTTGCCGAGGAGCTCCTGGGAACAGGGAATCAGTTCTGGCTGCATGAAGATGTGTTGATCGCTGAGATACTCACATATGACTGGGACCACTTCCATCACATTTTCAACCAGGACTTTCTTTGTCCCCTCATCGGAGAAAAGTGCCTTGGCATCTTCCAGAAACCCATCCTCAAGGCTCTTCTTAAGCTTGCCAACCACCTCTTCACTCATGACGAATTTGCTGCATCTACAGATCTGTTTTGGAGTACATCATAAGAGAATCACAGACATGTGAGCCAAGAAAGAAGCCATTAGAGTTACTTTCTTTCTTTTTTCATTATATCCTCCCTTATAAGTTTCTTGTGAACACATTACCAATGCTTCAATGCACTCAAGGTGCATTAAAATGATCACCTTGAATGATGTTGCAACAACATTTTGGAATGCACTTACTTCAGCATGACATACATTAATTCTGGGTGAGTATTCCATGTGTTTACAAAACTTGAAGTTTGGTAATTGAGCTCACCACTTACCACATTCAATAAGTTTTCTGCAGCATGAGACCTTATCCACCAAGACACTCAGACACATGACTTTGATTCAACTCAAATTTGTGGCAAGGAATAGGTATTTAGAATAGTGTTCCATCAAAATCTGTCTCTTCTGTCTGTATCTGTCTGCATATTTCACCTGTTGGCATCCGAGATTTTTGAAGCACAGTCAACCTAAGGTTTTTCCATCCCTTGACATCAGGCCAACATGAGACAACTCGGTCATGGAGGCCAAAAGGAGTGGGGATACACCAGTCTTTCTCTATTTTAATCACAGCTTAAGCAAATTCAGGTCATCCCCATGTCAATATTTGGTTTTATGCATGTTTCTTTTTTGAGTAGTTCAGAAGAGGAAAGCTATTTTGCATTAACCCTTTAACTGCTACGCCCGGCACATCCCGATATTGGATATCCCGAGGTATTAGCCTATATGCACCTGTTTTTTGCCTCTGGGGATTTCCCTGCATATACAGAAACCCATTTGAAGGTAAGAAGTTTATTTGTAAACACTTTCTTGGGATATTATATATATTTATTGTAATTCTTTTGTAATTTACCCCAAAATTTAAGCATAAGGAAACAGAATGATGCAAAAATGCCCAGCAGTTAAAGGGTTAACTTATAATGAAAGTGGACATTAAAATTCACATCACATTCGTACAAATTGACTTAATTAGGGCTTGCAAAGGAAACATGAGTGCAATTTGCTCACTGGAAGGAATGGCTACCAAGGCAGAGCAGTATTGACGTTCTCTCGTGCTGCCACTTGAAAATGTTGTCCTGCATTTCTGAATGGTTTTTATAACAGCAGGCATATTACTAACAAAGACGCATATCTGACCTGTGTCAAAGGATTCAAGAATTTTCATGAAAAGTGAAACGGTGACCAAGCCCAAATGGCTCAAATTTTTAGCTCATCCCATTATTTCTCAATTTAGTGAGCATCTTATGAGTGATTCTCATGTAACTCTGATCAGCTTCCCAGTCATTTTCCATTTCAGACATCTGAAATGGGAACAATTACTATTAAACAAAAGTTTATGCTCCCTTGAGACAATGTTAACTGAAAACACCACCTGAAATATCCAATTAATATTCTATTTGTCTTTTATAATCTGTGTTGGTAGTCAAACTAGGGCTGCTCATTTAAGTTCTCATTAGTTTTACTTGCTATTTTCTCTTCTGGGCTTTCCACTTGATGCTGATCTCTGCCGTGAATAATCAGTGAAGTCTCAGGGGCTTCTGACTTGTAGGCTAGGACTCAAATTATTAGGCCTATATATGGTAGTTATCAGCCTACCTGAACTGAGCATCAAAGGTTGCTTGTAGACAGGGCTGAACTTCAGCATGAACTATTTTCTAAAATAAAAATAAAAATAAAAATTGGTAAACTCTTCAAATGTTCGGGAAAATGAGGGGCTGCTGCTGCTCATCTTCCCATTATAAGCATAGCTGCTTCTGTATGCATGCAAGCAGGCAGCATCAATTTTGAATAAAGGTTTTGAAATTGCTGTCACAAGGAGTGAATTGAACATGAATGAAAATCCAGGATTGAGGAGTAAATTTTGTTCTCTTTCTATAGGTTAACAACAATTACTAGTAGTGTTGTACAAAGTGCTAAATGTATATTTTTGGGGGTGACTTTTTCTAATCACAAAACATATAAATAAATCAATATAGGCATTCTCGAACAACAATTCTCAAGGATGTTTTTTTTAATTATAATTTAATCACCATTATGTAAAAAATGGTTAGCAAAACTCAAAAGTGAACATTTACAAAAAACACTTTCTATATTTCAATAAACAGGAGGCAAGACAAGGGCAAAAATTCCATAAGACAGTTGAGGACTAATGCTACCTTCCAATTGATTATTTATTATTCTACAAGAGTCCAAAATATAAACAAATTTGGGGAATTGTGGGTTAGTTACATTGGAAAGACATGGGTCAAGTTACTGAAAGATGGACTATTTTCCAGTAAATTCTATAAAAGTCTCCCATTCCTTAGTAGGGGAGCAAGACGTCTCAAGTGTTGGAATCCACCCCCACACACGACTATGTTTAGGTATTCTCTTTGGTCTCTGATCGAAGCCCCCACTCTTGCAGCCCAAGAGTACAAGTTGTTGGGAGTCTCTGAATGAGACTCACCATAAAAGTCGCAAAAAGGCAAGAATGCCTGATGAGGCAGGTGCAATGCAAGTGCCAACTGCTGTATCTAACTCAAGTTGAATCATGCAGGAACACAGGCCTTTCCAGATGGCTCTTGCCTACAAGCCTCAAACAAACCCACAAATAGACGAAACTATAAGAAGTTTACCTTCCCGTTCGTTCAGTCAAATGGCGAAGGAAAGAAACCTTCTGAATCCATAAATTTCCCGAATTTGTCCAGGCTAGACAGAAATGAAGGCCAAGGCCTAACGTTTGTCTCCCAACGAAAGAAAAATCCTAGGCGACAGCGTGTATTTACCCATGAAAAGCCATCGAATTGAGCTCAACAGTTTTTCAAATCGAGTCTGAAACGCTTCATCAAGCCCTAATCGCCCCACCGCGAACCCGCTCGACCCCCAACGCTAGGCCCAACATCCGCTGGGCCTAACGCCCCGCCACCCGCATTTTGCATTGCGAACTCCCCGACCATCCCCCGCACACCACGTGCCTCGAAACGGCAGAATGCAATGGCGGCAGGAATACAGGGTTGAAAGCAATCCACTTTTCCGGTTCGGAATCCTCTCCCCCCTCTCCCGACCCCGACGCCATCCAACGCTCCAAACAAATCGTAATGCTCAATAACCCCAAAGGAGCCTGCCGCTAATCACCGCCCCGGTCCCCAAACACCACGCCGACATTCGAGGAAGTCGCCGATATCCCTCAGCGTCCCCGACGGAGTTGAAGCCGAATCCATCCGCTAGATGGTGCAACGACCGCCGGATGTCGCAGTGCGTCAGTCCTCATCGTCGCCTCGCCTGCGTCGGTCGCGAAGCCGCGCTTTTCCCAATCCCGAAGGTAAGTTACTTCCGAAAGGAAACCAATTGAAGTCGCCGTTGACCTGAGTGAGGAAATTTGTTGCATCTAATTCGGGACTTGGCGATGGAACGATCCAATCCGAGTCCAGGCGAAAATGTGAGAATTTGCAGCTTGAAATTACATATTTCGAAGAACTGTTGCCTCAAAGATCAAAGAATAGTTACAGAATTATTCATGTAACTATTTGCTAGGAATTTATTTGAAATTTTGTTCGCCGTTGAGAGGCAAGTCGGTTGCAGCAGTTCAAATCACGATGCTCGTGGAAACCAACGACAGAATGCTAGAAATATATCAAAAATAGCAATTTTTATGATTGTGGAAACGAGGACTCCGCTCGTTACTATGGTGTGTAACCAAGGTTACTAAATACGCGATGAGGCAATGGGAGTTTCATTGACGTGCGCGGGAAACGAGTTCAGGAAAGTGCATCCTAGTGACGTCACACTGGGGCCCTTGACTCCCACGACAGGGGACTCGGGTTCGACAACCAAGCAAGGCAGGGCATTTATTTCCTAGTGCAAGCCCAGTCATTGCAAAAGGTACTTCTGTCTCGAGAACTGGAATATTGTATCGTCATTTTTACTAGACTTTACAGTCTATTCCTCGAGTGATCTCGTGGAACTTCATTCATAGGAGCAGGGGAGGGGACGGGGAACGGGGAGGGGACGGGGGACGGGGACAACCGGAAAACAATTTTTTTTGACATCATTTGGAGGAAGTTTTGATTGTAACGGGAACTTCTTATGTTTTGAAAGGTGATGAGCAACGGTAAAGTACCACTCTATCTCAAGTATGATTTACAGCTTTCTCCGACGAAAATGGCGATGCCAGAACTTTCGAAGAAAGAGTTCATCTCGCCATTCCACGAACTTCCTTCGGTAAACGAGATTATATAAGGGAAATAATTGATAGAGCCCCGGACGCAGCGTTGCAGTGACAGTCGGAAATTCCCACTGAAAACCTTGAATGTGGCTCCGTGGAAGTAAATTCTCCTAGTCTTGACGTCGAAGGTAATGAATTAAATTTTTTGAGTCGGAAATCGTCAGAGCGAGGGGGAAAATGGTAATGTATGCCGCCCGGTTGTTCCACGAAGGCCTGCTGCAGCAGCCACTGCCATCTAGTGGCGGCACGCGGCACCAACCAACCGTAAGGCTCAAGTGCCAATAATATTTATTTCATTTCTGTATGCTAAAATTTTTCTTATCACATGCGCATCCCTTCATGAAGTTTCACTTGCAACACGAATAGGAAAACGCAACAGACCAGAAGGAAAGCACGACTTGAATAATAGCATTGATTATAAATAAAGAAAACGAAAAAATCAATGCAATAAAAGACAGAGACAAAATTAAAAAACAACGATCAAGCGCAACCTGAAAATCATACAATTGGAGAAAATGTCAAAACTCTGAAAGTTCCCAGGCAATTCGGGGATTAAAGCCTTCGACGACATAGCAAAAATTAGTTTGCTTGCGGCTTGGTTGGAAATTCACCAGAAAATCGATGGGAGTTCAGATGTGGGAGACCTCGGCCTCATAAAGCTCATGACCCTCACGAACAGTTAATCGACGGGAATTGATGTGTATTCGGGATTGAAGACATTCCATTTTCTTCTCTTCTGCGGCTCTCGCAGGAATGTCGGTTTACTATATTTCTTAATTTTGGTTCTGGAGAGTTGTTAAGCCTTAAAATCGCTCTGACTCCATAGCGATCTGTTTCGAGACCAACAAATTTCCCTTGCTAAGGACTGAATGCTTTCATGGAAACGCTTTGCCCCTAATAGGGACAGAGTGTTTCAAGCCACGAGGGTTTCGCATCCATGCAACTGGGGAGAGCATTCGTAAATACGAAAAAGTAAGTGTGATGGTGTTTGCAATGTCCGTGGAATGGTGGATAGAGCGGGATCCAGACCAAAAAAGGGTCAGGGAGTCGGGCACCATTTGGCATCTTGAGTGTTGCTCTCGATGAAGTCCTCCACGTAATCTATTAGAAATGAAATTCGTGTAAATGCAATCAAGTTCCTCGGCTATACACTCCATAGGAGAATACTGGAAGCGCCACGGACTTGCCGTCCTCGTGTACACCGCGCCGTAGTGAGCCGGACACTGCACCGTCTTTGGGAAGGAAGCGACGCCGACGTTCTGGTAGTAGCCAGCGGGTGTCAGGTACATCATCGGTCCTCCCGCGTCGCCCTGCGAGTGCATCCACATCACTATGAATGATGAAGCCCTAATTTTCTCCAGCCCTCCTTAGCCTTCCCGTCCACTTACGAAGCAGATGTTTGATTGCGTCGATCGCGCGCAGATGGAGTTATCGTCCATCGCATTGTACCAGACTTTGCAGTCAGATAAGCCGATCACCTGTACGGTTGCTTCGTTCAACTTCATAGCGTTAGGTGCATCTAAAATATGATTCGAATTTGGATTAACTCCAGTGATATCCCTGAATTTTTCTTGATGTCAACTGACTTACAGAAATCGGACCCTCCCCATCCCGCGATGGTGACTGAGGTTCCAGGAGATGGACTGGCATCGGAGGAAATGCAAATGGGACGAACATTCGGATAAGCATCGAAATCCACCGGCGTCTTGAGCTTCAATAGTGCGATGTTGTTTTTGTAGGTCATGGCGTCGAAGTGAGGGTGAAAGATGGACTCAGCCGGGATCTCGATAGATCTGGCTTCAGCCGAAGTCGATCGGTCGACATCTCCTAAGGTCACGAACAGGTTCCTTGAGGCGCTGATGTAGGAGAGAGATAGAGATATTGACAAGTCAATTAATTTCAGTATGGTGAATAGGGCAACATGATGAGCCAGGTGAGTCCGATTCAACGTTTTTTCCCCGCTAGTTACGTTAAATGGGAACAATTGAGACCGTTGCCATCCGCGGACTCACCCATCTGAGAGACGGGCTCTGTATACGGGGTCTTGCCTGACCGGCCCGTCTGCCAGACAAATTTAAATGCATGTACGAGGTGGGTTCAAAAAGTTCCCGGACTGGTTCTGCCGCGCGCGCATCACAAGACGCATGCGCGCGAAAGTAGGATTGTAGTGTAACTCTGTGTCCAGAGACGTTTATTGCTCATGGATATTGTATTTTGTTCTGCAGTTAACTCTTATGTGAACTCAGTTTGTGCGTTTCGTCGCATTTTAATAATGGCTACTATTGAAGAGCAACGTGTGTGCATTCAATTTTGCGTTAAGCTGGGAAAAACTGATTCTGAAACTCATGCTATGCTGAACACAGCATTCGGCAATGACGCCTTTAGTCGGACAACCA
>CAJPEV010005959.1:0-12218 GCA_905338385.1 Darwinula stevensoni
CTTTCTCTGCAACGGTAAAAGACTAGATCTTGAAACCTATATATTCGTAATCAGCTCGACGAGATCTTTAATTTGATACCAAGTTTGACTATAAATTCAACGGCCTAAAAAATGGGGCACATCGCCTATGGGCAGTTGGCTGCACTCTTTGATTTGATGAGAAATCATTCATGTATTACTCCCTGGAAATTTCAGTTTTCACAAGCAAGCCAGCATACTATTAAAAAAATGCAAACAAATAGACCCTAACACCACATCCACAGCTGGCAGAGAAAACATGGAGACTACTAGGATCTTGTCATTTACATCTACTTAGAAAAACAAATAATTCTCAGGGACCCATCCTAAATTAGTTAAATTTTCATCGAATATCAAAATGAAAGAAGAACCTCATTGAGACTTATGTATCTTATTGTTCTTACCTAGTTTCACCATATACTGTGTTATGAGATCGAGTATTGTTCCGAGGTGTTTTTCAATGAGAGTACCGTATCTATTTTCTTTTGTTCGGAGTGGTTCACCAACCTGCTTGTCAACACAGAAAGGAATGCGTCGGAGATCTAAGGAATAGTCCCGATTGATGGAACCATCCCAGAGATAGCGGTGAATTTGAGCATTTCCAGTAGCAACCATCAACTCATCTCTGAGGCACACCAGACCAGTCACAGATCCAGGGACCATCACAGAACATTCCTATGAAGAAAAAAAAAAAAATTAAAGAACACCTGAAAATGCATTGTAGGAAATTCAATTCAACCGAGTGAGAACTTACCAGCCGGATAGAAATTGACGGGACCTCATCTCGTCCATAGAGCTCACATGACTGACGCTTCAGCCCTGGTTGTTGGCTGTCATGCTGCATGTAGACCAATTCCTCTTTGTTTTTCAGAAACAGGTTAAAGAACACCAGGTAGCCATGCATGGTCTATCAGAGATATGGAGAGAAAAAATGAAACCCCATTCAGAGACATTTCAAATTAACTCTAGACATGACTTACAGTGACAGCAATGGCAGAAGAATCAGGCCTCCATTCAACATGATGGAAATCACCATACAAAGTCTGCAGGTCTTGAGGGAGCTGATAGCAGACAAGAGGCACACAAGGCTGCAAGCACATGACAAATTCATGCATTTAAAATCTCTGGAACAAGTTGCACAACCTGATAGGCCTCAATAAGCATTCCCATAATTCCCAATGAATTCCCAAATGAAAGGGAGAATCAAAACAGGGCACATTTCTCTTTCTGTTCATACTCTTCTGTGAGCTTCCTATTTTAAACTTTTTAATAAGTTTATTGTCACTGACTAATGACCACATTTTTTATCATGACAAAAATGCAGTCTGACCTTGTAAAACCAGATCTCAATGGCATTGTTGTATACAAGGGAGAAGAGGAAGCGGTCTCTATTGCAAGCAATGGCCACAAGTTGTGAGTCCTTCCCCTTGATTGTCCTCAGGGATTTTGGCCACCCGACGGGGAAGTACATGTTCGGGATGGAACTGCTTCTCAATTGGGACTTCTCACTTCATTCTACAAGTCACTCGGTCTTATTTGTTTTTCCATCATTGAGCCTCCACATCACTTATCAGTATTGCAGAGATGGCATGATCCACAGGGAACATCCCTTATGCAGGAATCTTTCACCTGAGTGCATCTATAAGAGCATAGTAGCATATGATAGACATATCTAACTAAACTTGTTCACAGTTTGCTAAGCAAAGGAGACATCACTTAATATGCATATTAAACATTTTTTGAGCTCTCTGTTCGTCCCACTCAGAATCAAGCTCATAACAGCAGCAAAAATTTTAAGAAATAATAAGTCAATCTATAGAATCCATGGATGTCCTTAGCCACTCCTTAAAAAGTTAATGATTGAAAAGTATAAATATTGAAATATGCAAAAGCAAAGAAAAAATACTTGCAATGTGATAAATGAGCCTCAATTCCATCAACTCATCCTCTTTGTGCTACATTTCATTTTGCATCATTGCTTGCATAAGGTAACTTTTTAAAACATCATCCCATTTGGAGAGGGCATAACTGAAGTAATGTTGAAGCAAGGTGTGGAAAACCTAGAACGAGTCACAAGTTCATATGGAAAACTGAATGCTTAGTGAATATATAGTTGTTTGCCTCCCAGTTCAGTAATGCACAATAAACACAAGGAGCAAGTTTGTCTGCAGCATATTTTTGGAAATGTTAAACATCTCCCCACTACTTTTCTCAAGAATTCCACAATTGTGTGGGGGTTCTTCTCTAACACTATCCTTACAGCAGTCCCAGAAATATATCTACATGGATTCAAATTGCTTCACCAGCTGCAAAGTGTTCTGCTTTCCAAGAGCTACATTTCAATATTCATAGTGAAACTACTGCTCCAAAAAAACCCTGAATTCATTGCCTTTTAGATAAATCATTTCCCATTGAACACTTTCTGCTGTACACCATATGTTGTCATGTTGCTATAGTACTATGACTAGGTGGGTATAAATTTCACATATATGTTTGTGACTTCCCAACTTTCCCCATTCCTAGCTACTTGGATAGAAGTTACAGTTAAATGTATAAAAACCACCACGTACATTTGGATGTACTTCATATGAGGCCTTTTTTACTATTTATCTTATTTGATGAATTCAATCAATTTTTTTTAATTCTCAAAAAATAAAATGCCAACAAGATAATGTCTCGCTCCAAACAGCACTTACAAAATGGCAATTTAAATATATTTCAAGAGGAAATGGTAACAAAGTGAGGGTTTCTTTGACTTATGGGATAGATTTATGCTTGTCATTTTCAAACAATAAAACCTCCAAGTGATACAGAGAGCTAAGTTGATTATACTGACTATAAAAAGAGACAATGTTCTCCGAACTGCATGGCACCTGGAAACATAGCACAGTACCATACTCAATCAATGTGATCTCCTCCAGGTGAGGAATGGTTCCATTTTGATATAAGCTGGATTGGGTTCAAATCCAAACATTCCAGTCCAGGATCAAAGCCACCTAATGAAAGTTAACTTGTGTGCTACACCTGGCTTGGAATGACACCCAACTTGTAATGCTTACCATTTCTTCTCCTTGGAGATAGAACATTCACTACTCATTATAGTCAGTATTTGAAGAAGAAAAAAAAAAGGGGGGGGGGGGGGTGAGAAAGACTGAAATAAGAGTATTCTACCTGGGAAGTATTTTAATGATAACTTTACATAGGGAAATGCAAATGTCTATCACATCCACCAAGTGTATGGATATGGTATTGAAATATGTGATGCTTGAGAGTCACTATTACTCGAACACAACACATAAAATAGTCATTACTGTACTGGAAATGACCAGCTGCAAGGGAACAGATGAGGTGAACCCTTTCCTCTAGAGCTTTTTTTTCATCCACAATTTGCTATTGGGACAATAGTAGCATTGACTGAATAACTAGGTATGGCAATTGCCAACCCAGGGGTACCATTGGTGCTAAGGTCTCCCCCTTTGTGCCAAAAGTTTGTCCTCTAGACTTCTCATAAAAATGCAAAATAGAGAAAAAAGCAGATGCAAACCAGATGAACTTGATAATTTTTTCTTTGAACTAGCTCTCTGAAAAACAAGATTCAGTGACTGAAAAAACAACAGCATTGCCAAATCATGCCATGAAGAGCATGGAACCTCATGAATTGACAGAATCACAGTATTGACGCCAGATCATCTTAATGCTGCAATAAGGCAGGTGCCAAGAAGGCTTCAACTTGAAGACTTCTTCTTTCTTGAATGCACTCTGGGTTTGTACTTTGGAGGTTTGGTGCCAACACTTATACCTGGCATATACGGGTCATATTTCTTGGCTTCATCCACCATCTGCATGGTTCG
Organism: Darwinula stevensoni; assembly: GCA_905338385.1. Taxonomy (NCBI): domain Eukaryota; kingdom Metazoa; phylum Arthropoda; class Ostracoda; order Podocopida; family Darwinulidae; genus Darwinula; species Darwinula stevensoni. Next base: position 3,870 of record CAJPEV010005959.1, read on the forward strand.
GTAGGCTTTAACCCGCTTCTCAAACACTGAGATCACACTGTGTCCTGACTCCTCCAGTAGGGCCACATCTTCTGAATCCACATATGTATATGGTGGAATCTCTGCCCTTTCTATGCGTTCAATGTCCTCAGGTAGGATAACAGAGTTGGATGGGGGAATGTCAGATTCTAGAGCACCTGCCACTGCTGCTGGACTTCCACTTCTCTCATTTGAATCTGTCTCATCTAGATTTTCACTGGTCTGCTGTGACTCTGACTGATCATCTTGTACTTGAGCAGAAGTAAGGAGCAAAGAATCTTGAGTGTTCTCTTCACTGTCCATTATCATACTACCAGGACTGTTTGAGGTTGTTTGACTTTGACTGTTTGAATTTGGGCTTTCAGCTGCACTATGAAACACAGTGGTATCAAATACTTGCATCAGTTGTGCAGAAGAGGACACCGGATTTGAAGCGTTGTGGTCATCACAAATACCGAGAAAGTACCCAAGGTCATCCAGGGCTGACACATCACCAGAAGGCACCCGTGTTCGATTTCTGTCATTTGGAGTGAGCCATTCATTGATCAGCTGATCCAAATCAGATTCTTCAGGACTAGTTGTGGTCATTGTCAGAGCAGACATTGAATGTTCAAAGCTTCCAGTTGTAGCTGGAGAGGGGAAGGGTTCAATGCCTGATGGTGCTGGGGAAGGCAATGGTTCAAATCCACTAGGTGTTGCTGGAGAAGGCAAGGATTCGGCAATTCCATGTGAACTTGAAATAGAGAGAGGCTGATGATAGTCACTCATTGCTGGAGATGGCATAGTCAGATAACTATCACTTGAAGTAGATGCCCATTCAGGAACTGGATCTGAATTTAGAAAAGAAAACAGGTGTCATGCCTCTCCAACTTGATTCAAATACAGTGACTGAAACAATCACTTATCAGTTTTCATCCATGAACTTATTCATAAGTAGACAGCAAAATAAATAAAAAATAATATATATATATTCATTTCCATGTCTTGAAAGGGCACTCTCTGAAAAGTTGGCATACATACACATTCTTGGATGACACATCAAGAAAGAAGCATTACTGCTTGTTTTCTATCTGTGTGCACCAAGCAACTCATAGTGCATAAGAAGCAATGACAGTGCATCCAAGAGATTCATTAATGAATGACTACCATAAGCAAGAATGCACACTAGCTATACCCCTGGACTGGTACATGGAGAGATACACCACAGAAAAAGGAGAAGTAGGGAATGAAGGGGAAAGAGAGGGAGAGGGAAAGAAAGAGAGAAAGAGAGAGGGGGGGGGAGAGGGGGGAGAGACATATTATGAGACCCATTTTGACTTGCTATGCTTTAATTGAAGATAGACTACTGTGGTTGTGGTTTTGGCTGATAATGCCGGAAAAGTCATGGTTCTGTGATTTCCTACCAAAGTCTGAAAATGACTGCTGCCTAGTTCTTATACACAGACAGGCTTAGATAAAGTTGACCTTACCTGCATAAGGATAACTTTAAACGAGGCACAAAATTTAGACTGAAAGATCTATTAGGAAGCTTGTCCTATACAGCTATTATATTTCTTTATGCAATGAATTGAGCAATGAATAAATCCAAGCAAATTTCTCATGGTTTGAGTGATTCAACTCAATTGCAAGACATAGATATGCACATACCACAATTTAGTAAATAAAGCTGCTAGGACTATAGCTTGCCAAAGCACACCCACTCTCTCACATGTACTTACATTTACACATAAGCCTATTTTAAGAACAAAAGAAAAATCCATGTAACATGCCAGGCTTAAGTCTAGCTGATTCTCAGAATTTGATTGGTGATCCAATCAATCATATCCTGGCAGCCCTCAGATTGTATTTATTGAGACCAAATGAAATTATGAACATTCTCAAGCGAGACCTCAAGCCGAGACTCTCATATCACTCTGGTTTCCGGTTCACATGAAGTGGCTAGCTTTCCAATGAAGGTATCATCAGCCAGCACTATATACTTCACATGGTATGAGGTTCAATCAATGAGTCTGTGGCAGAGGCTTTGTTTAAAACTTGCTACGGGGTTGACAGACATTTTAAAACACTTCAGACCGAGGACATCCTCTGCTCATTCACTTCCATCTCATTACCTCATGAGACAAATCAAATGAGTCAGTTTTGATCAATGCCTCAGCTCCAAGAGATGCCCACAGGAATTTAAAGTAATGTATAAAATTAGCCAGTTGCAAGATAGTGACAACTATGTTACAGAGTGCACCAAAACAAAGTGACTGAGCAGAAGGGTCCCCTGGAATGAGTAGAGAAAATGTACCTGTATTTGGAATCATGCTATCACCAATCAAACTCAACCAGAAGGGAATTTCCATACTGGTACCCCGATAGATTGAGAACTGAGAACAAAGACCATTTTCAGAAGTGGGGGTCTTCTTACTAAGCCTCTGCAGGGATGCCCAATTCCCTTGTCCTCGAGAGTATGGTCTGCCCTTTTTGTCTGCAATGGAGATAGTGGGAAAAAAAAAAAACAAACCAAGATTAGCAGCCTGAAACTTACCAAGATTCTCGGGGGGAAACTTACTTTCTCTCTGTGCTTTGATGTTTAAACTCACTTTATCCCTAACTCTGCTGAGATGAATTGAGCATGGGAAAACTTACTTCAGATGATTTGGTAAAGTACAATTTTATATGTACAAAAGTGCTGAGAAGACGTAAGGCAAGGGTTGATGCATTTGAGACAAGATATCAATTAACCTATGTAAACAATAACTGACAGGAAAAAATGCACACAAAAACTCACATTGATACAGTTTACCCAGATGGAAACGCTTTGGCAGGGATGCAGGCAAGGCCATCTTGCTTTTCCACAGTTGGACCTTCCCAGTAGGCAAGGGCCAGTAACACTGAAAATTCAAGTTCAAATGGGTAAGACATTTACCTCTAATTTCTATGCATCACAGCACTTTGAATCATACTCTGGCATACAGTACTTTCATATTGCTTCATATTACACTCTTTTGATGCCCTGCATAGAGTATTCTGTTTCTTTTTTTAATTCTTAGTCAATGTCACAAAGAATAACTTATAAAAACTTTGGCCCTGATTGGCGGTGAAGAACCTTCATCTAACACATTTACATTATTCAAAGCAAGTAAAAAAGAAACCTGAACACTAGTGCTGGTAGCTGAATTTTGGCTTCCAATGTACGATTATGATTTTTCTTACATAAAGAATGACAAGAGACCAACCTTGTTATAATTTTTGTAATATAGGACAAAGATATAGTCTCTAGGGTTAACTCATTAACTTTGTCTTTTCATGATGAGGCAGTCAATTCTCCTTTTCACAAGACAAGGAAGTGACAAACCTCAACCTCCTTCAACCATATTCATATAGAAAGCACCTACTAGGTTCAGAGACAGGGGTCTCAGTGAGCTATACAAACATTAGCCACAAAGAAATCAATAAATTAAAGAGGGAACATTCTGTCAAATGCATTAGTAAAGAAGTAATTNTTCTTCTACATTCTTAGGCTACAGAGACCTCTTCAAGTTCTTAAACTTCAATTACAAAATATTCCTATTTCATTGAATAATTATAACTAAGCTCTCATGTTGAACAACCACTGAATCTAAAATCAGTTTTTCACCTTTCTACTTAAACATTTTCCAGGCACTAAGTCTGTCTAGGTGATAATCTATTTCAATACTGAAAAGTTCTTTGCAAAGCATTCAAAAAACTTCTTGTCTAAATGAGGTGATATGAATTTTGCTTTACTTTATTAATGGAGTGTCAAACTTGATTAGGCAGTGGGGGACCAGATGGAACCCATTGGGTAAGGAAATTCAGCTCACTTTTCTGACACCAAATGCTGAAAAGCACTTCACAGGCTAGACAAAATTAATTGGTGGATTGGATCTGGCCTGTGTGCCACCAACTTGACACCCCATTCTAGTTGATGCTGTCAATACCATTATGCAATCAAAGAAGAGGCTAGTTGCTCAAATCCATTCAGTGGAATAATTACATTCCACAATTACAAGTGGCTATGAAGGAAACCTAACAAGGGTACCAAAAATTAATTATCTGAAAAACTGTAAAAAGAACCCAATATAGACTGAACATCCAACTCACTTCGGTATTGCTGCAGACTTTTGTCACAAAATAGTAGTCAATGCGCAACATCTTCATTTTGCCACCTTTCACATTTCCACACTTTGGACAAGGCTCCTTGCCATTCACACAGTTCAAAAGTTCTTTGGCTACCAGTGGTTCAGGTGGAAGGGTTACATTACGTTTCTTGAGGATATCAAGGGGTGAGGGAGGAAAGGTGATGTCAGGAAATGATTTGCTGGGATTTGTTTCAGTAGTGGGCACAGACGAACGGAGGTGAATAGGAAGGAATGCCTTGCCCATCTCACTACTAGGTTTATATGGGTGAAAGTGCTTTCCACTCTTTGGCACGTCACTTTTCAGTCCCAATTCTTTCAACACTTCATCTAAGGGGGAAAAGTTCAATGTCCACATGCATTTATTCAGTAACAACACAAATTCATAAAACTATGAAATGGGATGCCAAAGTAAACTGCTGTCATCTGAACAATCACAAATCAATGAACTTTGGCAGTAGATAGTTCATGAAAGATCCAAGAGAAAACACATCAGGAATTATGAAATATCTTGTATCAAGGTACTTCCAATGCCTGAGTAAAGATGGTGAGCAGTTTTGTCAATGGCTCCCATTGAAAAATATCAGTAATGATGATAGGCTAATGCTGCACAAAGAAGCACTTAGTGATCATGAGGAACGCATCTTCTTGGGAGGTGAGGGGTCAGTGTCTTTACATGTCAAAACCTCCCGAGGAATGCAAAATGAAACAAGCATCATATCTTTCCCTGGAGCAACATTTCGTACAAAGCGAACTTTGGAGAATGTGTTGAGTTGACACCCAAGCTTTTCCTCTACCATTAGAGTGGCTGCAGCTGTTTTATCTGCTTCCCTTGTGAAGCAATATACATGAATTACAATATTGCTGAACATGGAGTCATTGAGGTCATTGTCATCACAGAGCAAATTTTTGAATGCATCCAAGAAGTCCACAGCCATGGCAGGAAGATTCATGACAATGTGGAATTTCCCCACTACAGTTCCAGGGTGCTCTTTAAGGAACTTCACAAGGAGAAACTTGACAATGTCTGTGATAAAATTCAGTCCATCCAAGTTATAGACAGAAACTTTCTTCTGCACTTTGTTGAGATCAACATTGCGTTTCAACCATTTAACACTCTCTGGGTTCAGATCATTTGCATGCACAGTACAACCCTTTTTGGCAGCAGGAATGGCGAATGGTCCCACTCCAGCAAAAACATCACATAAGACGTCTTCTGGCTTCAGCATTTCCACCAACCTCTCATGCTCCGTTGATAATCGTGGATTCCAGTAGACTTTGGCAAAATCAAATTCATAACTACAATGGTTTTCCTTAACACAGACTTGGGTCTCATTGTCACCTGCCAGAACTTCCATGGCAAAGTTCCTAAATGTATTTTCAATCACTGTGACCTTGTTGACAACAGTTCTGACATTCTTGAGTTTATCCAAGACTACCTGTCCAATGAGGTCTTTAAAGGGGAGTTGATGATCTCGGAGATTCACATGTGCAATGTGCCCAACCAAGGAATACGAAGAGATGACCTCTTTATCATCAGGTAGAACAGCTTGAAGAATCTCATGCAGCTTCCAATTGTCATATGTTAATGTGAGTTTCTCATAACTCACAGCCATTCCATCTATGCCACATGTCAATAATTTCTTCAGAACCATATCTGCAGAGTCCTTGAATTTCTCTGGATCCAGCCAAATTCTTTTCTTCCCATTGTTCACTACTGGATCAATGGGCTTGAAATTGTATAACTTCAGGAGCACTGGTTTCACAAGAGGCAAAACTTTCTGAATATACTCTTCCAACAAATTAATGCCAGGAGCAGTGACTTGAGTTGTGAACGCATCTCGATTGAGCTTCATCATGCCTCTCACATCCTCAGGAGGCTTCCACATACTGTGCTTCAATCTGACCACAATACTAACAAATGCTCTTTTGTGCTTAGTGACAAGGACTCCTCCAAGGAAATGCAACAGTGACCTTTTTAGCACCATTGAATCCTATTTTTCAGGATGTGAGATAATGATAAATTGCCTTCACAATGTCTATTTATAGTAAAGAATAGCTTAATCAACAGATCCATTAGTACCTATTTACTCACAAGCTTTCACCTAAAAAAAAACCCCAATCAAAATGACATGACCATGTTGAAACATTTACCCTAATATTATTCACTATAATATAATTAGATGTGGCCATGGTCAATTTTCAATTCCTGGAGTTCAATGCCTGTTGCTCACAGTTCATTTTCAACTTTGGGAAACTATTTTTTATTTTTAAAATTTTGCTTTTCTAGCTTTTTGATTTTTATAATTACCAAGGATCTGATGACTGGGTATATCCAGAAGATATAGCTAAAGCCAAATTTTCATCACTTGTGTAGATTACATAGCACAAGGACATAACTTCCATCAAGAATCAACCTTTAAACAATTGTGTAACCATTTCAGCTACCTATGACAATTCAATCTAATTTTTTTGTTGCAATTGAATCAGTATGTGCATGTCAAAACCAAATTCATAATTTAAATGAGGTTATTGACGCCCTTCAATCTTGAAGAATCGACCTACCCAACTTTACTGAAAATTTTTCCATAGGTTCTACAATAATAAAACAGGAAATATGAAAGTAGGTAATAGAAAGCCTGTTCTACAGGACCAAGTAAATCATTTAAATGCAACAAAAAAACCTTGCAAATCACTTTGGTCCAATCCTCAGGGATCTCAACTGCCTGAAAATTTTCCCTCCATCTAAGAATTGAAAAATGAGCTGGTTCTAATAGGTATAAGTTAGCTTAATACTGGCCAAAAGTGTGGCAGTATAAGCTACCAGCAGGGGTGTATTTTTGCTCATGAGCCAAAGGGGGCAGGGTAGCAGAATGGGAGTGTCAAGGAAAGGCAGGGGGAAGTGAGAGAAGATTCTCAATGGCTTTTTTAAATTTTTTTAATAGTAACCATTTCAGCTACCTATGACAATTCAATCTAATTTTTTTGTTGCAATTGAATCAGTATGTGCATGTCAAAACCAAATTCATAATTTAAATGAGGTTATTGACGCCCTTCAATCTTGAAGAATCAACCTACCCAACTTTACTGAAAATTTTCCCATAGGTTCTACAATAATAAAACAGGAAATATGAAAGTAGGTAATAGAAAGCCTGTTCTACAGGACCAAGTAAATCATTTAAATACAACAAAAAAACCTTGCAAATCACTTTGGTCCAATCCTCAGGGATCTCAACTGCCTGAAAATTTTCCCTCCATCTAAGAACTGAAAAATGAGCTGGTTCTAACAGGTATTAGTTAGCTTAATACTGGCCAAAAGTGTGGCAGTGTAAGCTACCAGCAGGGGTGTATTTTTGCTCATGAGCCAAAGGGGGCAGGGTAGCAGAATGGGAGTGTCAAGGAAAGGCAGGGGGAAGTGAGAGAAGATTCTCAATGGCTTTTTTAAATTTTTTTAATTTTCCTAAAATGGGGAACTGGGCACTTTCAAAGGCTGCCAGGGGGGCTGCTTCTCCCCTGCCCCCATAAAAAGTCACTGGCTACCAGTCTGTTGGGTTTCATTACTTTACACAGTTAAGGTAGATGATTGTTGGCAAACTCCAATAAGGGAAGAATCTGATGAAATGCAAATGTAACTCTCCCACATCCCAAATTGAGGGAAATCTTAGTGAATGAAATAAGTAAGGCCACTTAATTCCATATTAAAAGATATGGTTCTTGGATCTAAATGCACCTTCCTGGTATGGCAGTGGCCATAATGATCCAGGGAACTGGCGATAGCCTCACACATCTCTCGCCATTTGCCAATATCACAGTGATAAGACTCATGCTGACCGTTCCTAACAACTTTCTTGGCAAAACTATAAACCCAAAACCCCCAACCCTAACTATGCTGACTTCCCATATGCTCACATGAAGCCTCATGCTAATCTCCATTCTCTGCATGCATCTGCTCATTGCCTCCATAAGTTCCTATAAAATTCATACAAAAAATCATTTTTCCACCCTTACTAGTGACTCCAAGTCAACCATGCCAGCATTTCACTTTCAGCAATGAGTAACCTTTCATTCTAAACCAAAACTAAATTTTAAAATCAGGAAAACATAACCAGTGATCATTGACCTTAGCCACTTTTTGCATTCACTACTTCCACACTCAGATGAGCTCTGACCAAAGATTGCAAAATCA
>CAJPEV010005960.1:0-12216 GCA_905338385.1 Darwinula stevensoni
TAAGGATAGAAATGGTACAGTATTTGTGGAGCTGGGATTCTACTCTCCTTAATCCCGCGCAATGCTTTAATAACAAGCTTAGCTTCAGCATTTAATGATTCCCTGAGTCATATATTATTAAAAATATTTAATAATTTCCTGTTTTCCATATCCTTTCATGGATTACATGATAAAAAGTGGAAGGACGGTAAGAAAAAATTATAATATATCGGGAAAGCCAGTACTTGATACCATTTGTTGGGTGCAGGGAACAAGGGGTGTAATACCAAGATTCATCTAATGAGGAATCTTGGTGTTGCAACTGCGGGTTGGTCAGTTAAAGTTTCATATGGAAAGTGTGAAATTAACTTTGCATGTACTTGATACCATGTACTTCACGTCAGATGGAGTGACGTCTAGTTTACGTAAAATACACCTACACTTTGGCGTGAATTTCACGTAAACGTGATGTCATTTTCATGGAAATCGGAAGAAATTTACATTGCAAAAAATTGATATGTTTACGTAAACATGCTGCTTGGGGAGTTTCTGCTATGTTTTCTGTATTCTTAAGATGCTGTTGCTATCAAACGCTAAAAAACATTATTCCTTCCACCATTAGAAGTAACTTTTTGTTTTTTTGTTTTTTTTTTCAAGCGGTGATAATATTATTGGCTTCTGCCAAATTTCATTTAGAAAGACCTGTTTCGAATAAGTGCTCTAACTACATTTAATTGAGTATTTACTTTTCAGCTGGTCATTACCGCGATCGTGAGCCACTGCTGGCACCTATAACATGAAGGTGTTTCTGGGGAGCCAGTCTCGCAAAAGAACGCTTGCACTACGAACGAGCTATCTCATCAAGATAATGCTGATGATGCCGAGACGCTTTCGTCAAGTGAATCGATATCCGTTCTGCGCGTGGAGGAGATTTTCAATTATTCATGGCTCAAGGTTGAACGTCGATATGTAACTGCATTACGAAATTCGGGTTTGCATGGGAACATAAGTCTCTCATGTGCATTGCGACACTTTTTCCCTACATCCGATATTCGATTTCATCGATTTCTCCAACGAATACGTGATTTGAAGGACCACGCCGCTTCTAGGCCACCCATTCTACGTTCTAATTGCCCTGGAGAAGCGAAAGCTACAGAAATGAAAAAAGGAAACTTAACGCCGAAATATTTGTGTGGCTTGATGTTCATTGAAAGCACGATATCGTAAAAGAATGGAATGTAGGAAATCAAATATTAGTATTTCTTCTTTCTAATCCATGGAAGGACTCAAACTAAGCCAAGTTTCCCATGCTTCCGTGAGAATCAACTGCACACGTTCTAAGTTACGTTGCATCATGTTGGTATGTTACAGACCGATGTTTCCGATGATTCAGAAAAGAACTTAGCCGTGATTAGTGATGCACATGGCTAAACTCGGCCGACCAGAAAATGTTCCATGGTCCGATATCAGTGTCTTTCTGGTCGATGCGGCAAACATTAGGTTCTCTTACAGTAGGATGATAGAAATCTCTGCATATAGAGTTTAGCTCCCTTATACCTACTATATTATTAAAGACTTCCCTCACTGTGCGTCTTAAACAGTCCTCATCGCCTAGGTGTTGTCGTAATGGTGCTCTGCACGGGAACTATTTCTTCAGTGAGTCTTCGAGTCACTCACCTCTGGGAATGAAAATAGGATATCATCATACTAACACTGCAAGAAGTTCACTCCAGACAAGTGCCAACCGAAGAAGCATGAGTAATACACAATAATTTGTGAAACCACGAACACTGTTCGGTGTGACTTCGAGGTTAGGTGACTCGAATCCCTTGTCTTTCATAGACTGTGCGACGAATGTTACCTGCACCAGGAAATAGATCATCTTCGTCTTGTGAGAGCATTTTGATCGACCGCACGAAATTACCTCGTGACAGCTGACACTAAAAACTTACCATTTAGCCAAGGGAAAATCGCCATAAATCGAAGTTGCAGGTCTCTATCGTGCGGACGGACCGCACCGCGCGACTCCAGCAGTGGAAGTTTGACGCAGCTTATCCATCGAGACGGAGATATGGGTATACGCTGCACCAAGCTCATTCACTCCAGTTGACCGCTTAACGCAATTGGAGGAAGATGCAGCTGCTAACTTGGATTCTTCTTTGGTTTGTTTGGAGGGCTATGGGGACCATCACGACTCAGCGATTCTTTGCCCCGACAAATCCCAACATGAAGATCACATCACCGATTCGCGAGCTCGTCGTTCTCTCGGAACTTCAGTGCGCCATAGCTTGCATGGAGTGAGTCGCTGGAGCTTGAACTTCCATTTAGATTATAACTACATTCAAAATTGCTTGCAATGAAATGTCTGAGCCTAGGTGAGTGTTAATAGACTTTTGAAAAGTCTGCTGTGGAAGTCAAGAAAATAACGAGTTTCTGTGCACGTAGAACCTGTTATTCAGTGAAATGTAAATAATTGCCAAATAAATGTTGTAAAATTTGCTCGATTAGAGTTCATAATGCAAGAGAAGGTACGGATCCATGACAATGACATCCAACGTACATCCAAAGGATGACCGCTTCTGGACTTATCCCCTTCTCTGGAAATCTGGATTGTCCCTGGACGAGTTTTGGATCACTCATGGCAACTTGGGTTGCCGATAGTGAACGCTGAAGCAAACATGTGACGATATACAGGTTTCATTGGAGTTTGTTATTTTCTTTTCTCATTCAGGAATTCCACGTGTTTGAGTTACTCTGTGACAAAGGGTTCAACCTCTGTCACATGTCTTTTGGGAAAGAGATTCGACGAGCCGAGGACAGCCGAGGCTTTCAGCAAGTTCTTCTACGCAGATATGCCAATCCCAGCAGGTGAAATAATTTTTAAAATGCCTGGTGATTTTTTGAGAGAAGCTTCGAAGTTGTTGACATTTTTATAATAAGGTAATTCATTTCCCATCACAAGTTCCTTGATCCTTGATTTCATCATCTTCCACTTCCCCCACTGAAACAGGGCAATATATTTTTCATGATATGATTTTGCATTCTTTTAAAATCGGTAATAATAGATTGCTCATTTTCCCTTCTATTAACACTGTAAAAGTGTGAATAAAGCAGGAACAAAAATATAATTTTCCTTTACAAATAGTCTGCAATTTCATGCATTTTTTGCTTTCTCATTCCACTCCAGAGTAAGCCCAATCATGGCTCTTTTTTAAAATAACAACTTGATCTAAAATGACGTAGTAAGCTGTTTCCTGTATACTTCTTTGAATCAATTCAACATATTCCTGCCAATATAGCCATTGATAATGTCACATACACGCTAAACGATGTACTGTCGCATGACTCTACTGAAAGGGTACAACCTGGTGGCGGGTACGAGGAGTTACGTGAAGATGACCCTGACAACCATTACTGGAAATGCTGCTGAGACTGCGTGCAAGCAAGATCACGCTGAACTGGTCTCTTCCAGCAATGAAGCGGTGTACAACTATACGAAGCAGCTATGGAAGAATCAGGTATCTGGTCTCGCAATGTTGGTTGGTGGGCAGAGTTCATTGAGCGCCTATTATGTCGCATTCCCAGATGGTGAGTCTTCATCCCTTCCTCTCGAAAGGGAAACAAAGAATTCGAACTCCTAGACTTTCCGGCGACTATCCTAAAATATATATATTCCTGCATCTCCATCATACTCAGAGAGTCAGGGCGTCCATTTCGGCTTCCGAATATCAAATTAAGGAAACTATGCCGTATTACGAATTTTAAATATGCGGTACACGTACTACTTTCTTTCGCTCATAACTGGAAAATCTCATCTCATATGTAATTGTAGCATGTTCCATCCAGTTATTGTTGTGTCGTTCGGGAGTAGGAATGCTCCGTCATTCAGTCCTCATCTTCTCAGGATTTTGATGCGAAAGGTAAAGCCGATTCAAGAATTCCGATCTGTCAGACTTGAACAATTTTCGATATTTTCCGTCAAAGACGGATTTTCAAGCACTTGAATTACTCAAAAGTGAGCGCTATGCCGTCCAGGACACAAATAATCATCCAAGGAGGAGCACGGTTGACAACCACTTGGGATTTTGCAATCAATGAGTACACACCGTTAGCTGACTCGTTTTATTACCACTGCCCGGCCCACCCAATAAGTACCCACTGGTACTTTCATTTAGTACTGGCACAGACGGTGAGTCTTCAATACTAGCATTCAAGTGGCAAACAAAGAATTCGGACTTCTTGGCATTCGAGCGACCATCTTAAAATAAAGTATTTCCGCATCTCCAAATGCTCAGAGAGTAAGGTTGCCCATTTTAGCTGGAAAATATCAAAGAAACAAGAGCAGGGGGAAAAACATTAAACATTTAAATTCAATTCTTGGTGAAACTACGTTTTTGCGAAAAAGAAACTGTACTGAGTTAGAAATTTCATATTTACAGGGCAAGACTGATATACTTTCTTTCTTTCGCGCATACCTAATGGAATATCTCATATCTAATTGTAGCATGTTCCACCGATTTATTGATGTGTCCTTGGCGGCTAAGTGTGGTCTGTCAATGAGATACAGAATATGTTATTATTAGGCCTTTCCCATCAACTCAACGTCGTCATCTTCGTCATAGAGCGTCATCTTCAAGAAATGATGTCACCAGGTTTACATGAAGGCCGTTTTTCTGTTCATGAAGGTGTTCTCCTCGGTATGCTTGCACTGCTGATAAGCGTGACATAGACCCACGTGAATATTCTTCCTTGTTCGGCCGGGCGCTGCAATACCCTTTTTCTAAGAGTAATTGTGAACGACCGTGTGAACAGACCCATTGAAGTCTCCTTTTAAGTAGTTGTGGCATCTAGAAATTACTCTCATCACATCGTTCCCTATCGCGTCTAAGACGGGCTTGTTTTGAACAAGGAGGCGTCCTTAATGAAAATTTTCACATTTCATTTACATATATGTCATTATAACTCCATATTAATTTACCGTATTTGTATTCTCCCGGACAAAAACCTGTCTCGCTAAATGCGGCAGACATTCTATGGAGGATATCACTGATGTACTTTTGCATCTTCCACAAGCATTAACTGAATCATAATTCTATTACGTTCCGCGCACGCCCTTTCCGTAGAGGAAGTCATCTCCCCCAGATTACAGCTCGTGTACAAGGATTTCCTTCACGAGCAGTTATGCCAAAAACAAGTACACAATACTTCGATATACCTAATGCATATTAACAGTTGATATAATGCAGATATGTCAATCTTTCGATTTTTGGTGCGATATTGTGGATTTCAACTGACTGGCTCAGGTGTGCTGCATCCAGATCGGATGACAATTTCACCATCTAAACTGATCATATGCTTTACAGGGAAAAACCTGACTATGACTGGAACCGGCCAAAGTGGATTTTGTCCTGGAGATCCGAATCATGATGGGACTTGCATACATCTAGGCTTTTGGATTTCATATTCTTCTGTTTGCTGGTGTGATGCCTCATGCGCTGGTACCTTCAACGGATATTTCTGCGAGATCAAACTGCCAATTTAATTTGTGCATGAGTAATCTGAGCTCACAACCAGAGAAACTGAAGGACATGGTCGTGAATAGATGTTTTCTTTTTAAAAATTATTTCGGTTAATTTCCCGTCTCGTACATAACCCGCGTACCACTCCGTTCAGAAATTCCATTATCGCAGCCTCAGTTTTGAAGATAAAACCATGCATAGGCCAAAATGGACAACCTTGACGAGTGAAAATGCCAATAAGGAAATTCCTCATGTGCCAATGTTGCATATATTCAAAATTTCAGAAAACCTATTTATAATTTCTATTTGGTGATCCGAGAGTAGGCTTGAATCTATTATCATAATTTTGCGAAGCAGTGAATGCATATCGAGGCGTTTGAAGAAGTATAGTCATTTCCTGTTCATGCTGTCCAGAACCAACCGGAAAAAACGTATCCTGGGTTGCTTCAGAACTACTTTGATTTTCACTGTTTCACGTCCCCATCCTTTTTCACATTTTTCTTGATGTTATATGCATCGCTTTAGGTCAATAAATGCACTGTTTGGAAGATTGTCTAATATTTCGAATTCTGCGCTAGAAGAGAATCAATGTGAAATTGACTTTGAAACATGCATTTTCTTTTGTAGTAGCTTTTGAAAAATATAATTTGTGGCCTTAGTTTTTTCATTTCATAAACTTAGTGGACAGGATTTTTCACAGAAGCACTTGTCCACCGATAGTTGACAAATTGCCTGCATTCTTTGGACTCGGGGCTGAGTTTCTAGGAAAGATCTCAAATTGTAGGAAATTTCACGCTGAAAAGAGGAAATAGCTTCGCAATATTTATAGATACCACATAATTCTACATAGGATGGCAAAATTAATTAACATGCTCTTCTATCTGCAAACAAATCTTTTTTGAAAATAACCTTCTTGGTACGCCATTGCTGTATATCCACTGATCCTCTAATTGCATTGCAAATTGAAACGGCTATCTTGAAGCGGAAGTGAATTTCATCCCTTTCGTTGGATTAGTATTTTGTAATAGTCTCTTTTTAAATAATCAAGTTCGAAAAGAAGAAAAGCCTAGTAACTTGTCAACCTTTGTTCGGGGCGCCAGAAAAGGAAATCCAGAGGACAGTAACTTCTCTCACCTAAGAAAATAATAATATTATTATCTGATTGGAAAGAAAGTTCTCGGAATTTCATGAACAATTATTACTACCCAGTTTATTTAAAAGCAAAATCATCTCAATCATGAATGTAATCACCATTGGCCTCTATCACTTCACGCCAACGTATGTACTGGATATTCAAGAAATTCCGAGAACTTTCTTTCCAATCAGATATTTTCCATGGTTTCCATTGTCACTCCTGTATCATGGATGACAACGAGTATGCTGGTGCAATACAAGTAACAAGTAGGCTCCTTTTTCCTCCTTTTTTGAGTGAGACAGTAGAATTGATAGAACATGTCTCCCAAGAATTGAGAAATATTACTAACATCCGCGTTTTTTAATTTATGGGCAGAATCTGTAAATATTGAATGCATTCTACCCAGATTCAAATCAATATCTGCAGACTTGTCTTTTGAAAATACTATGCTGAATACAGAGGATAAGAATGGCATGCATGTTGATGTGCAACAATGTAAATAATATCACAATTTTGTCTAACCGTTCTGATATTTCACAGCAATTTTAATTCGAAAGAAGTGCTAACTTTTGGAGTTAACAGTTGTTTAATTGCATTCAATTTACTCCTACCAAATGAAAAAGCGATAGATTTTAGAACATTTTAGGAAGCATTATTTAAAGAAAAACTTCCGCACATATTCATCATGTTATCTTATACCAAATGTGTCACTCAATATCACTCATTCCGCTACTGTACATATTAATGGATTTTGCTGTCTTGTACGCGTTTTAATGTCGAATATGTGTCACTATATTAAAATATGCTGTATTACATGCACTTGTTTAGTGACATAAAAGCTAGCATTATAGTCACTAGACGGCCATGGATTTTTGCGCTCCTTTTTTTCTGTACCTCTGACATTATGTAAACAGCAATTTTTACAATAACTATCATGATTTGATTCAGTTGCTGCAGTACCTCTGGAGTTTTCGTGTTTTCGTTTCGTCGAGTTTCGTATATTTCGTAAAGTTAAGGAAGCACTGAGCACTGGTCATTTGCAACTGAAGTAGGTAATTCTAAACATTTTGTAATGATTAATCTGAAGGAATTAGTCCAATTTTTTAAAAAGTATATCACGAGTATAGCAGTCTAGCGGAATTCTCATCCTTGGAATATCTTTTAATCAACCCCTAGATTTACTGCTATCCGACAACTTTATCTTTCGAGAGAGGGAGATATATTCTTTTGGTGATACATTTATGCGTCCTCGAGACAAAATCTTAGTATAAAATATATATTATTTTTGGGAAAACTCACAAGTTTTATTTGAATTTCCATCCCGTCTGCTCCTTTGGGAGCGTGATGTAGACATTCGCTTATGGTTTCCGACCTCTTTCCATGTTCTTTTTGTGATGTCTGTGATGATGCCATGGCCACATTGTCATATTCAATATATTTATTGCATTGATACACGAGTGATGCTTGAAATTGTCTGCTTATAATTATTGGACGAAATGATATTCGTCTCTGTGAACTTTTTTTCCAATAAAATTCTAATGAGGCAAAAAATGTGTGAATTTCTTTTCTTTACCAGCATACATTATGAATTGCGGATGGGTCCACAACTTACTTAAAGAGGAGTTGACCAATGCCTTAACTTCGTTCGAATTAGACACTAGTTGCTGTTTACGTAACGCTTTAAACTTTCCAACGTAACATTCATTACTTAACACTCTGTCGTCTCTGGAGATATTTTCTTACCTTTCGTGGTTTTAGGCTTTCCCCGGTGAATTCATATCTTCAGAGTTGCAAATAAGAGTTCCTTTTAGAACACGAATGCGGACCTGTCCTTTCCCTAGGTCACTAGGGGAAGGACAGCTAGCAGACCTAGCAGACATGGGAGGGGTATATTATCCAGTCAATATGCACGTATTTTACTCCAGCCCCAATATGGTAAGGAGTGGTCCTCCTTCCACTTCGTAAAAAATTGAGTTGTGCATATTCCGTCTTATGAAAATTATGTAATTTCCATGGACACAGTGAATGAAATGCTTCAAAACTTTCTCACAGAGTCACAGAGGTACTACGCTGACTGTAGTCCCTTGTGGCCATTCTGTCCGTTGTTATCACATCTTTTGTTTCGTACACAAAGCGAAAACCGCAAGGACAGGCTCAAATCTTGTATCATTATAGTTCGCGACAACACCAGGCCATATATCTTGGTTGCAAAGACGTCATTATAGGAGAAATATTAACGAGAAACACTCCTTCATGCCCCGTCAAGTCCGGACGTGAGTCCCCCGGGATTTGATCTCCTTCCAAAACTGAAGGAGAGCATGCATGGTACCCGATTCAAAAACATGGATAAGATATCACGCCCTGTGAACCGACGCATCCGCCAACTCAACTTCGACGGACTGCTTAACGAATTCATTCGCAACATCACTACTGAGCGATCGAGTTTGACATTCTTAACTGTCCCAACATAAACTTGCGTCAAATTAATGAGTTGCAAAATGATCGAACCAATCGATTCTCTTTGAGGTTGAATCTGGAATCTGTTTAAATACATCGTTTCATCGATGATTCAAAGCTCATGAAACTGGGAGTGGGTACTATGTTCTTTTCTGAAGACTGTAAAAAATACGTCAGTCTGAAAATCTGGCCTTGATTCCCCTCCCTGGGCATAAGTTGTACCAATCTCCCACATGAAAAATCGTATATTTTGTGACAACCTGCATTTCTGTGAAATCCGAGTGACTTGCATTGCAGGGTTGTACGTTTTACCATTGAACTTGCCATTTATGGCGAACCTATGGGAAGATTACCACAATGTTAGGATTATTTTCATAGGTTAGTGCTTTTTTTGCTACCAAGCAAAGCGACGTGGGTACGGGAAAATAATCCCCCTTCTTTTCAGAAATGAGCAGCGATGCTTTTCTTTAATCAGCTTCCATTCCTTGCACCGCCACCCACACTTTAAGCCGAATTTGAAGCGCAACGGTCGCTCCTCAAACCAAGACCGACTTTCTACCCACTTCCGCTCTCATTTTTAGGATGGCGCTATCCAGAAAATAACTATTTGCAAAGGGACTTCCTTAGATGATTAGGAAAAGCTTATCGTAAACTCCGGTTCACATGTCGAAGCGTTTGGCCTCCAGAGCTGTCACACATACAGACACACACACGAACAATCATGAATGTGTCACTCGGCCGAGGTCGCAGCCTGGATAGAGCACATTATACGTGGTATGTATAAACGGAGTCCGTTGGTTAATTCGCGACCGAGATCCTGCAGCTTGAACCACGTTCGTTACTGCCCACCTGCCAGTCAGTAAATGATCAGACTATAGCCTTTCCCGTTGATTCACTTCAGCAGTATTGACGCGGATTGGTGATAATAAGCGTCTCTAAGGAAGTGTCGCTCTGCGATTGATTTGATTCGCTTGAGAAGCAATTCGTTCC
This sequence comes from Darwinula stevensoni, assembly GCA_905338385.1. NCBI lineage: Eukaryota > Metazoa > Arthropoda > Ostracoda > Podocopida > Darwinulidae > Darwinula > Darwinula stevensoni. The sequence goes on from CAJPEV010005960.1 coordinate 10,081, forward strand.
TTCGAATTGTGCCAATCCCAGCGTTTTTGCGGCTGACGCTGTCATCCGAACACTGCTGCTCATGCATAGGTCTTCTTGTCTGGCTCATGAAGTTAGTTTTGACAAGGGCCGGACAGAAAAAATGAATAAAACAGGAAATACTGTTTTTGAAATGTTGGTTCCAAAAACAGTATTTCAACCATTAGAGCCAAACTATTTGTGTGTATTTCTTTCCTTTGTAGATAGAGATAATCGAGGCTTCGATCTTTCCCTAATTTGGTTTAGAATGACCCATTTCGACAAAGTGGGACTATTATTTCTTTTGCTTAAGCCATTTGTTTGAGCGGGTCATCGTGAACTGGGCCACTGGCGACCACTCTGACCTAAAGTTGTTTCAGGCAGCCAGTGTCGCGGCGGGTGGGTTATTGCCAGCATCTCCAAGATGCGTCGTGCTATTCCTCCCCATCATCGGGACTTTCTGCGGCTCATACAGAGGGACGTGAAGGACATCGATTGTATGGCTCTGCCATCGAGATCGTGCTGATGTTGCCGTGACCCATTTGTTAGGTGAATCGATATCCAATCAGCGAGTGGCAGGGATTTTCAATTATTCAAGTCGTAGGTAGGGAGATAACGATGGCTTTACGCCTTAGGTTTGCGTCGGAACATGAACCTCGCATGTGCATTGTAGATATCATGGGCTTCCATCATGTGAAGCTCAAGCGAATTCAGGGAATTTTGAAGCGCCACCATGCTTCAAGACCACTCACTCTTTAGTAAAACTATGATAGGATGATAGGAATTTATACACGTAGAGTGAACCTCGTTTATACCTACTATATTATTAACGACTTCTTTCGCTGTGCGTCTTCAACAGCCCTCATCGCCTAGGAGACCTCAAGAATGGAGCACTGCACGGGAACAATTTCCTGAATGGGTCATCTAGTTATTCACCTCCGGGAACGAAATTGGTTATCGTTATACTTGGAGGTAAGGTGACTGAAATCCTTTGACTTTCATGGACGGTGGGACGAATGATGCCAGTCCGAGTAAATAACTCATTTTTGCAAATATGCGTATACACACGAGAATGCTTTGTGAACGAGAGGAGACTAAAACTTGGCATTTTGACGAGGTTAAATTGCCAGAAATCTAAGTTGCTAGTTCCTATTGCCCCGACCGAGCACATCGCGTGACTCGAGCAGACGAAATATGTGACGTAAGCACTCACATCGAAACGAGGTTGCATGCGCTGCATGACCCGGTTTACCTCTAATTGGCTAGAGAATGCGATTGAAGTAAGATGCAGCTGCTAACCAGGCTTCTTATTTGTTTCGTCTGGAGGGCGATGGGGACTAGCACGACTCTGAAATTCTTAAATTCTTATCCCTGCAGAATGACTACATGAAGATCACATCACCGATTAATGAGCTTGTCGTCCTTGCGAAGCTTCAGTGCTCCATGGTTTGCAATCAGCGAGTTTCCACAACTTTCATTGACATAACAATGGCTTTGAATTTAATGTCTGAATGTAGCTCCAATTATAGTTTCTCATCCAAACCATACACGGCGGCTGGAATAAAAAACAGGTGGATGTCTCTAGGGCGTGCATAAATAAGTTTAGGAATTCTCATATGCCTCCAAATCGACACGGAAGAGACATCCACCTCGTTTGAAGTTTGAGGTAGGCGAATGACCTGGCGGCTATTTACCAACTGGGACATACACTTCGTTCCGAATCCCCTTCATATCCACCCTAACCTTATACCCATTTATAAGGTAACAACCGATTCATGGAAATGTGAAAGTACAGGTATTAATAGATCCTCGTCTGGTAGCTACTCATATGGGCAAAATCTAGGAGACTACTTCGCACACATATTTGTAGGCGTTTTCTCTAAACTCTTCATAAATTAAAAAGCAAGCTGGATAAATTAATTAAGCTGCTCCTTAAAATTCAAGAATGTTCAATTCACTCATCATATGTGGAACTATGTGTATATCTAATGATGATGTTATCCATTCAGTCGTGTCCGACTCTTGGCGATTCTATGGGCTAGTTCTCTCCATGCTGTCCGATCTTGTACCGCATCCGTCAGTTGCCTTAAGCTCAATCCCGTGTCAGCTTTGATGGTGTCGAGCCAACGCATTCTCTGA
>CAJPEV010005961.1:0-12216 GCA_905338385.1 Darwinula stevensoni
CCCCCCCCCCCCCCCCCCCCCCCCCCCCCCCCCACCTAGGGCACTGCCAGACGGGGAACGAAGCAAAAGGACGAAAAGAGCGACGATACCCTCGATGGCTCCCGGCTCCAGCCTCGAGACGTTGTTCTGCCACAACGACACCAACTCCAGGGACTTGCTCCGGAATTCCAGCAACCCGCCCGAGAGCGTCGGTCCCAAGTTGCACCCCGAACAATAGAATCTCTCCAGCTTCTCCAGGGACGCGATCACGGTCGATGGGAACTTCGACAGGGGATTGTAACCTGTACGAAACAAATAATGGGTTGGACGCTTCCTCTTTTTCATCAAATTTAAATAAATCATCAAATATTAGCCATCGAGTCTTGCCGATCATCTGCGATTCCGAATAGAGAAGCCCTATCGCTCGCTCGAGTCGATCGCAATCTAATATTGGGAATTTTTCCGACGATGGCAAAAATTGTGAATCGCCATCGTCGCATCAGGCGCGTTGGCGAACGATGATGGCCGTGGGATCCATTCGAATATGGGTCTGGCTTTCCTCGGATGCGATCGTTATCGATTGATTCTCTTTCGCGCTGACACTAGCCGTGGAAATGCATCGGGGATCCCTTCGATCGGGCTTCGATTATTCAGCCAGTAATTAATGGCTATTTTCCTGATGAGTCCGTTCTGGAAGATGAAGCGACACTCGGAAAAAGGGAATCGAGGAAAAAGGGAATGAGGGCGAACATCCTCTTGGCGTCGACTGCTTTGGACGGGCAAGCGGGCGGCAGGGTCTGCGCCCGAGTGCCTCCTCATTCCTCTCCGAGTCCATTTCATTCATTTCTCGTAATAAATAAAAAAAATCAGGAAATGATTAAATTGTTTTCCTTCGCCTCATAGACGGTAGTGCGAATCCTCGATTTGGGGGTTTCTGTGGGGATGTGTAATTCCTGTTTGTGAGGAACATTCTTAAGGAAAACAATGAAAGACTGATGAGGGATGAAAACAACTTGAAGACTTCATTTGCGCCTAATGCGTTTCCGTTATAATGGGTTTAGCGTCATCTCAACAAAGAAAGTGATTTTTATCGAAGACATATAGGGAGGAGATAGGTAGGTTTTTTTTTCTGGACTTGGACTAGGAATCGATCGGGGAGTGATTTGAATTCATTTAGAAATGAGGGATTTTTAAGACTCACGCAGGTCAAAGTCTCTCAAGTTGGGGGTGGCCCATCCGTCTTCTTCCACTCTCGTGATTCGATTGTGGTCGAGATCGAGGATCTCGAGGCTCTCGCTCTGGAGCGCCGGGACCGAAGTCAGCAGGTTGCTCTCGAGCCAGAGACTCCGGAGTCTCGGGAATTCCGGAAGGAGCCGGAAGGGAAATTCCTCCAGCCGGGCGAACTGGACGGTGAGATTCACGAGGCGGGAGCCGGAGAGGAGGAGGACGGAGGGGTGGACGCGCTTCAGGCGGGTGTCGTTCAGCCAGATGGACTGGAAGGAGAGGTGGGCGAGGATGCCGTCTGGGAGGTGCTTCACTCCGGGGGTGCCGTTCATGTAGAATTGCCTGAGAGGAGGAAGAAAATTGCGGGAAGTTTCTTACCTCTCTTCGTGCTATTCGCGATAAAGCTCTCCAAAGTTTGCCCCCTCCGCCATCTGTGTGCCTGTGAAATACCAGTGGGGTAGGGGGGAGGGGGGGGGGGGGGGGGGGGGAGGGTTTGCTCGAGAGGAAATATTATATTTTTCTTCCTTATCCCACAATAAAAATACATGTGCGCTCATGCGGGTTTTGTTTTCTTCCATATTTTCGGAGGGCGTGGCAGTCTCTGGCAATTCCTTTGTTCTCATGTATTCAAGAGTGAGCCTGCAACCCAAGAGTGGAAAGACACGTGTGCTCCTACAATTTTTGGCATAACCTACACGGGGAAAGGACTGGTCCTCCAACGAAACAAAGTGATCCTCGGATGATGAAGACTCGGAGGAGGAGGAAGTTCGTCACGATGCCATAATACACATTTCTATGACTGAGGTTGGGGGGGGGGGATATCAGCTGCTATCTAATCTGTTAATCTAATAATCTGCTATTGCGCTACGGTTCGGGCTCAAAATATAAATGGAAGGTGTAAAATCGACAATGAGATCGATGCCCGATATCGCCCGGAACCCCGAAACAACCCATTAATCCAACAGCATTCACCAGAACAACAGAAAGGAGGATCGGAGGTGCTCGCACTCACCAGAGTCGCGTGGAGGGCCAGTTGGCCCCCTTCAGCGCCCGCGCAATCTCCGCGCTCGTGCTGGCGCCCGTGCAGTCCACTCTCACCTCGCCGTCCCGGTAGTCCTCGACGTAATCGTCGACGCACGCGCACGGGGACAGGCTCTCCTCGGGGCAGCCAGGCTCCGCCTCCCCGGCCGCGAGGGCGAGCAGCGGGAGGAGCAGCAGCGCCAGGGACATCCTCCTCTTTCCGCGGGGATGGACTTCCTCCTGCCTCCCGCCTCTTTCGGTCTTCCCGCGTCGGTGCCGGTCCTGTTACGGACGGAACGAATGGCGGGGAACTTGTACTCATCAATTCCAGGAAATCGGGGGTTGCATTTCCTGTATTTTCAAATTCCTTCCGATTGCCGCGCATCGTCCGAAGAGAAGTGGCGCTTTCTTAAGGTGAGGAGCCTGGACGGCATCGATCCTCAGTTCTCATTTTTACTCGCATTCTTTAGACAAAATGAAGAGGGCTATCAAAATGATTGGAGTCTCCAGCAATATTGTGAATACACGGTTCCCACGGCGATGAGCCTGCGTAATTTGTAACTTGCTGATATATTATAATAGGTACTATTAGAATCTCCTACATAGCGAATTCCGCCATGTCGCGTTGGGAGACATGGGTGAAACGGTCGCCCATCAGAACGATATGGCTATAGGAGATAAATGCTCTCAGAATCAGAGAATCCCCTTCGATATATGCGATTTCGCAGGAACCGTCAGCCGGAGTTCCCTCGGAATCGCTGAAACACAACATTTATGGAACGGTCGATCGTAATGAAAGGGGCCGATCCACATTCCAGAAATAAGGCGCAAAATAAAAAATTCCACCAGTTCAAATAGGAATATGTCAGGCACACAGGAACCCAAGAAGCACGTAACATTGAAACAACATTGATTCAATGTTGATTCAATGTTATGTGCTACTAGGGAAGGAACTGACGAAAGAACTATGACCTGAAATGCGGAGAAATTTAATTCCGGTCTCTGTCCATTCGAAGTGGAATCGACCCGACTCAGAAAAAAACCCGCCAAAATGGCCACGATCGGCAGAACTCGTGCCAACACTAACCTCGATGACACCCTCACCGACGCGTTCCAAATCCAAGCCGACGCTGTATGCCCTATTTGCGCGCACCGAGAAAGGGAAACGAGACGGAACGCAATCTCTGGTGGATCCCAGCATGCACCGGGAAAGAGCCGGAACTCATTCCCCCGGCGAAATCGCTATTGTTGCAATCGCGTAGCAGGACTCCACGTTCCACTGTGGGCGACCATCAATTACGTTTCTTGCGTGCTTCCGACAGCTCTCTCGCAAGGGCGCATGGGCGTACGCTCATCCTTTCCAGGAGGGGTGGAGGGGAAGGGGGGAAGGGGGGGAGNTGTCACGTGGCAGCTGACGTTGATGCGTGCCAGGCCGATTCCGCGCCTTCGTGTCAAATCCGCGTCTTCTGTACGACCCGGAACCCGTTTAACCGGGGTAGGACTCTCGGGTATGATGGATCTCTTTATCGTAACTACACTGATATTATCTTCGAATCAAGACGGTTCTGGAGTTTTTCACTTACGCGAATCAAATTTAAAAAAAGTTAGTTCTGGCTCTCTGAGTACAGGCTAAGGAGCATCCATGATATTGACCCATACCGAACCGAATAATTCCCAGTTCCGAGCGACAAATTCCTTCTCGTCCCACCTTGCACGCGCCCCACCTCGCGCAAGGCGGCGACGAGATTTCTCGCGGGGAAATTGCGGCAGGGAAGGGGGGGGGTCGAATCGCTTCTTCACTCTGAGTTAGCTCGACATTTTTAGTGCCCTTCCGATTCGTGTCTTACATCGTTTCACTGTCACAGTCAAAACGAAAGGACAACATTATGGTTACATGGTGTCTTTGTCAGAAATTTGGCGCGATCGTTTTTCACTAATCGCGCAGGCCGACTCGCCCCGAATTTGTTTCGATGAGATCTGCTTTTCGGCTTCATACGGATTTTGCCGACCGCTAGATCAGTGGTGCCCAACACGTGGCCCTCGAGGTGCTCACAAGTGGCAAGGGAGGCCCTAATCCACAATAAACACCCGTAGGTTTCTTTGAAATGATATCCTAATATGGTAGCGACAGGCCCGTGATGGCTGTAATGGCTGAGCCATGCTGACCCAGGGCCTAAATGGCTGGCCACCGTTGCACTCGTTGGCCGTCGGTGTTTCCAACCCGGCGCAGCACCCTCGCGTCCCTTCCGAGTTTTTGCAAGTCATTCGAATGGGCATTCGCGTGTTTTGGAAGGAAGGTGCCGTAACGGCCAGTCTGTCGTCGGCAAATGCGCAAATTCGGTGCAATTTCGGCGCTGTGCCATTTCAGGTCTCAGGGCCGATACGGCGGTTTACCTCAACTCGAACAAGATCACCAGCTTGAGCGAAGGGATCTTCCGCCCGATGCTGGAAATCCTGACGCGAGGAGATGGCTTTCTCTCCGTCAAGTGTGAGTTTCGCGGTTTCGCACTTTTCTTTGCAATCTTCTTCGTCGCATTTTTTCCACGCTCGTCGGAACCGTGTTTCAGACAATCCGATCCGGTGCGACTGCGAGCTGAAATGGTTGGCCGACCGTCCGGAATTACTGAGAGAAGTGAGAGGGACGTGCGAGAATGGGACGAATCTGAGAGATCTGCGGCCGGGTTCCTTCGAACGTTGCCGGCGTTGTCCTCACGAGTGCGTCAGCGCCCGACAGGAATCTCTCTGCAAGCCGGGAACAGTGGATGCAGGGAACTGTCACTTTGGGAAAACGTGTTGTCGGTTGGAAAATCCAGAAACGGCGACTGTGGCATCGATGAGTCCAAGTCTGTTCCACAATAACACGCACAGGGACGTGACCTCGGCGCAGATGAATGCAGGAAATCGTCCGTGCCCTGACGGTTTGCAGTGCATCGGAAAGAAATTCCAGGCTCATTGCCGTCGAGGCAGTGTGAAATCGAACTCGACGTGTCCGTCGGTGAACCAAATCTGCTGCCGTGTCGCCATGTCGCAGCCATGCCCTCTCACGCATGCGTGTCTTCATTCTTCGGCTCGTGACGCGTGCGAACCGGGAACCGTGATCTCGGCAGCGTCGTGCCGTGAAAATGGAATCTGTTGCATCAGCACCCCTCAGAATCCTTCTCGCTCGTCGCCTCGCCAGCACCAAGTTGCGTCAGCGCCCGAAGACAAATCGGGCTGCAGCAAGAAGAAAATCCGTTCTCGAGGTGGGATCGACGGGCTGGGAGAAGAAACGGCCTCGTCGAACGATACCGTCTTCGATCCCGAGGATATCCCGAATTGCGAACCTTGCATGGGCCGGTGCACGGTGGCCGATCGAATCCACGAATGTCGAGCCGACGGTCAGGGAGATTTCTCCATGTTCTTCCGATGCCCGGGAGAACTCGTTTGTTGTGCCTTTAGGACTCCCATCGGTGAGAGGAGGCTGGATGTCCTTCCGGCAGATGTCGCTCATTCTCGGAATGCCTCCCCAGACTCCATCGTTTTCGGTGACTCGAGATGTCGAATGGTGGAAGCTCTGTGCGTACTAACGTATGTTTTGTTCATTTGGTGGAATTTGTGATTTTCCTATATGGGCCTTGGCGTTTCACGAAATCCCACAAGGTACCCAAACCAACACAGCTGGAAAATGCTTCAGATTTCTGACATTTCGCAAAAAAAAACAATCATCATTGGAGGTTTCCTAAAATGAGGGAAAATCGTGGCAGGTCTTCATGCAGGCATGAAGTCTTTCCAAGATTTCTCATGATGTTATGATGAAAATAATCATGTGCGAGGAAGATCTTCCTGTCAGTACAATATTTTCAGCAATAATTCACCTTTTTTTTTTAAGTCGAATGTAGGTTCGTCCACTTTCGGAATATCATTGATATTTGTTTGCTTGAGGAAGGTCTATGTGTTCTGGCTAATAAAATAATATATCCATTTACACTGGATCGGCGATTGACAATCTGAAAGGAAGAGACTTATTTCATCTTCAATTAAGCTTTTTATTTGGGTGTTCCCCAGCTGAAAAAGGAAAAATGTTGCAACGAGGAAGAGAGAGGGGGAGGGATATTGCCATTATCATGCAAATGCATTGGACGCGAATGTCATGTCGTTTTCACGTATTGCATGCAGCGATGCCCATCAGTTTCCAAAATCCATGAGGAGAGCTTGAAATCAACCGAGGATTCGATGGAAAAAAATATATCCTAGAGTTTGAAAGGCTAGAAATGCGAGAGAAATCGACGTGACGCATTCGCTTCTTGACTGGAAGATATTTCTATGGCCCCAACAAGAACGAGCAATCAAGGCAACAAAAAAAAACTTCTAATTTCAAGTTTCATAGTTATGGCCGTAAAAAATTCAAAACAAAATAACTTCCCTTGAATCGCAACCAGCATTTGTACCTTCACACAACGGTGATGTCAGAAGTAGATGATAACTGCCGATAAATCGTCTTAGAAAGGCAAAGTGAAGCTGATCTTTGTCCGAAAGCGTCACTGGAGACGCGAAGGGCCATTCGTCGAGCCAACGACGCGACGAGCGCGACCTTCAACCTTATCGGCTCCTCCCATCGATGCGAGAGCTCTAACTGCAGCACAGGGGAAAGGGGGCTTTGAGGGCAGAATATTTCTAGATAGTGCCTCCATCGCCTTTGGAAATGCAAAAACTTCCAGGCGTGTTGCTTAGACGTCGAGGTTCCGTCGAATTTACTCAGCATGTGTCGAGGAAATTAGGCTAGAAGGGGTCTATGATTGACCTATTTCAGAAATCCATTCATTAGAGAGCAAGGCCCTTTTTATAACATCCCAAATATCAATGGACCAATTAAGGTAAAAGCATCTCTTTCCTGTAAATCCAAACCAATTCGAACGTCTACGTGAGACAGAGAAGAGAAGCGATTGCATTTGGAATTAATGTATTCAATGTAAATCGTTCGCTCTAATCGGAGATTATCTAATACTAGCGAGTTTGTTTGCCCTTCAGGCAAACAAACTCGCTACGGTCGCGCCTTCGGCGCATTATTACCTTGCATAGTGATTAATTCATTCATTTTTTGCGAAATGGAAAACACGTATTTAAAGTACGTCACCATTGAAATGTGTGACAAATAGGGACGAAAGTCTGGATTTTCATCAAATTCATTACCTCTCTGATCCTATGCGTGCCTAACTTGAAATCTCTTCTGACCTTTTTATAAGTGTGGAGAATACATTTTGAAATACTTCCCTCCAATAACCTACGCGAAAGAGACATTTCAAAATTGGAATTTTTCTCTACTCAGCCTTCAAACAGGTACTTCTGAGGGAAGTTTCCATTTTCTGTCCTTGTTTCGTTGGATCAAAAAAAAAAAGATAAAAATGGAACTGAAAAAAGAGCCCCAATGGGTTTTAAAGAATTTTTTTTCCTTTTGAAATGTAGACTCAGGGAAATCCAATCTACCCAATTTCAGCCTTATACGTATCTCCCTTTTGCTGGCGAAAAAATGCAATTGGAAAAACGACCCACCCAAAAGTTGTGCTCTAAGGAGATATATGAAAAAGTTTATTTTTTTCGTAAATCAACATCACGTCAGTGATTCGTGCGCCAGCTACTTTTCCATGTCTGCCCGGTGAACTACATGCAGACAAAGTTTCAATATGATATGGTTGCCCTTTTCGCTGGTGAGAAGGCATGCTTGGAAAAGCCGACCCTCCCGAAAGGAGGTGAGGTGATGCCCATGAAAGCAGCATACTCCCCAAGCTGAGTAATGTCATGTCAGTTATACGTGTGCCAAGTTCCACCTTTCCATTTTTGTCCAATTCGCCACGACAATTTTTTTTTCCAAAACGCTCCTTCAAAATTTCCAAATCGCCCCTCGAAAAAATTCCCCCAGGGGATGTATCGAGACTTAGCATTTTTATTTAACTCTTTCTCTCTGTTGTCACATTCATGCAAAGTTTCACCTTTCCATGTTCATCAGTTTAACTGATGCAAACTAATTAGTTGAAAACATCTCCCTTTGAAAGTTGTGCCCCAATGCTTTTACTTCTAAATTCTGAAGTTTTCTGCAGCATCTCAATAAGTAGTTTTGTACACTGTTTCATCTTTCCACACAAGCTCAATATGCCAGGACAAAAAAAAATACTTGAAAACGTCGGCTCACAAAAATATGCTCGGAGAGCATGAATCAGACATTTTTCATTTTTCCTGAACTCATCGTCTTGGTAGGCACGTCCATGCCAAGTTTCAGCTTTCCATGTCTCTCCGTTTTACTCAAGAAAAAATAATGTTATAGTGGGGGAATGAGTAACGGGACTTGGAAGACAAAAAAAAGCCAAAAGAAAGCCAGGGAATGGCCGGGAGATGTATCCGGACCTTCTGATTGCCAATAAGAGATGCTACTACTACACCACCGAATCCAGGACATCCAGTCGTCCCTCTGAATGCCATCCTAATCTGTCACAATATACATTTAAGAAAAAAGTTTTCCCACAAAATTTGTAACCCCAGGGCATGTATCTCCAAAGTCCAATTTTTTCTGAACTCTGCATCCCAAAAGGTACATGTGGACCAAGTTTCAGATTTCTAACCCATCTAGAACATGGTTGGAATGAGCGTCAGTCAGTCAGTCAGTCACGTTCGTCTATATATATTAGATGATTAGATAGACGTATAAGTGACATGATATCACTGAGCTGAGGGAGTATTCAGCATTCATGGTGCATCCCCTCCGGGCACAGCTTTTGGGTGGGTAGGTTCGGTATTTAAATTAATGGTACTTTTCGGTCAAAACGGCTCAGGGCACACCATTTGGAAAAGGGATATTTCCAAGAATTTTCTGATCCAGCAGAACAGAGGGCGCAAGAAAATGGTAAAACTTGGAAAATAAGTACCTGATGGATAGCTGCGTGAAGAAGAAATTCCACTTTCCTAACATATACTGTACAGGGTGATTCAAAAGTCACTATACATTTTATGCGCAAATAAGTTTTATTGTACAATATGCTATACTACTGAAACATACGTTACATTAGGATACTAATTCAGTACATTTCAATGTGGCCACCTTGCACATCTAGGCACAGCCCCCAACGTTGCTCCGTTTCCCAGAACACTGATTCCAACATAGCTGGTGTAATCTCAGCTGCTGCGGCTGTGATACGCTGTTTCAGTTGTTCAATGCTGTTGATCTTTACTTGATACACCTTACTCTTGATAAACCCCCAGGCAAAAAAATCTAAGGGAGTCAGGTCTGGTGNAACTCCAGTTTCACCCCCCTTTCACTCTGGGAAAGGAACGAATTTACTCCATCACCAAGGAGTAAAATTGCTCTCCTCCTGCTCAACATCCTGATTCAACATCCTGCTGAATCAGGATGTTGAATACTTAGATACAGGAAAAGCAAAAATTGTACTGACCCTTAGTTGTTGAAATAAGTTGCATTTAAAAACAGCCAGCGGTGAAAGTGACCGCTCTGGGACTTCTGCTGTTAATGGGTTTCATCTAAAATTGCATTCGAAGCATCTAAAATGACTTTCAATGTTGCATGGCTGATGCTTTCCGTAGTTTCATTTGAAAATGCATTGGGCTAAGATGAAAGGTGGGCTCCATATGAATTATCTAAACTTCTGTCGCATGGCATTTATAACTTCTAATTCTCGAAAGTGTGCCAGTTCACCTGCTCCGGAGCTTCAAGGATACGCCGAGAGAGTCTTCGTGCGAGCAGGTGGCCATATGCTTTGTATGTACCTGTCTTTGAGCCCAATTGCAAATTTTGACGTCGTTGAACATGGAATTATCCAAATACAGCTACTTTTCATTATGAAATTGCTACTTACCGCCGTAGAGACAGCTGGAGTCCTGGTGTCTTGGAAAGGGCCCTGAGTCATGGGAAAGTATGACTTTGTAGAGCTGCACTTGAGGCATGGCGATAACACTACTTCAATGCGACTGAAATTACTCTTTAGAAAAAGAGACAACATGAACATGTGGTAGGAGTAAATCCATCTAGTCAGTGGGAGTAATGAAAATGCTTGGTTTTGGTGGCGTCTCACAGAGAGATCCCCAAAATTAAGCGTGTAACTGAGCATTCTCACAAAGCACAGAGCTACATTTCGGTGTGTTCCCTAGCACCTCACATAATTCAATCTTCAGGCAGAAAAAGTTTTAACTTTTCAGGGGATATAAAACAGTAGCATCATGAGGCAGGTGTTATGAAAGAGGAAGCACGAGACGAGATGCGTGCATTCCACAACCAACCTCATGATCTTTCTAAGGTGCGCGTATGCCTACCCTGTGCAGCAAGTTGAATCTTTATGATAATAAAATACGTCATATCCCATCTCCAAAGGCATTGGGTATGACGGAATACATTGCTATGGCCTTTTGTAGGGTTCGATCGTGTAAGATCGGTTCGACGTTCTCTAACTTCCAGGATCTCGGCAGTTCACTAAAGATAGTTTTTTAATAAATATAATTGGAACATATACATGATTTCCTTAACGCCCCAATCTTGAATCCAATCGTGCCATTACCTCCTCCTCCCACCATCATGAGCGATCGCTTGGCAGCTGCTAGCTAGCTAGGCTATGCGATTTTTTACGTTATAAATTAATGTAAATTTGCAAATTCCTTTAGCACAGGCCGAACAAAACTGTAAAATTTGCTTATAGTGCCTTAATGAAATTTGGCAGTGAATGGGTGCAAGGTAGAATTTCAGATAATACCCTGTATCATTCTGAAAGGTAAACTCGACCGACTCTACATATGCAGGGAAAAAAAGCGATGGATTGGGAAAAGTTAGGCAGAGTTTCTGATAGTTGCTCACGCTGACGGGAATATTTCAGTACTTCGAAGTCTATAAATACTTATATGGCAGAAAGAATGTTAAGAAATCTTGGATATTTGCCAATTCAGGAGTGCCAAGTTTCAGCTTTCCATGTCTCTCCGTTTTACTCAAACAAAAATAATGTTATAGTGGGGGAATGAGTAACGGGACTTGGAAGGCAAAAAAAGCCAAAAGAAAGCCAGGGAATGGCCGGGAGTTGTATCCGGACCTTCTGATTGCCAATAAGAGATGCTACAAATACACCACCGAATCCAGGACATCCAGTCGTCTCTCTGAATGCCATCCTAATATGTCACAATATACATTGAAGTAAAAAGTTTTCCCCCAAAATTTTTAACCCCTGGGCATGTATCTCCAAAGTCCAATTTTTTCTGAACTCTGCATCCAAAAAGGTACATGTGTACCAAGTTTCAGATTTCTAACCCTTCTGGAACATGGTTAGTATTAGCGTCAGTCAGTCAGTCAGTCACGTTCGTCTATATATATTAGATGATTAGATAGACGTATAAGTGACATGATATTACTGAGCTGAGGGAGTATTCAGCATTCATGGTGCATCCCCTCCGGGCACAGCTTTTGGGTGGGTAGGTTTTTCCAAGCATGTTTTTTCACCAGCGAAAAGGGCAAACGTATAATATTGAAATTTTGTGGGCACGGAGTTCAATGAGGATGGATTTCGGTATTTAAATAAATGGTACTTTTCGGTCAAGACGGCTCAGGATACATCATTCGGAAAAGGCATATTTCTAAGAATTTTCTGATCCAGCAGAACAGAGGGCGCAAGAAAATTGTAAAACTTGGAAAATAAGTACCTGATGGATAGCTGCGTAAAGAAGAAATTCCACTTTTCTAACATATACTGTACAGGGTGATTCAAAAGTCCCTATACATTTTATGCTCAAATAAGTTTTATCGTACAATATGCTATACTACTGAAACATACGTAGCATTTGGATACTAATTCAGTACATTTCAATGTGGCCACCTTGCACATCTAGGCACAGCCCCCAACGTTGCTCCGTTTCCCAGAACACTGATTCCAACATAGCTGGTGTAATCTCAGCTGCTGCGGCTGTGATACGCTGTTTCAGTTGTTCAATGCTGTTGATCTTTACTTGATACACCTTACTCTTGATAAACCC